>APFE031663039.1:3756-21216 GCA_000404065.3 Pinus taeda | reverse complement strand
GACATAAATTATAATATGTTTTGGTGATTTTCTTGGTGGTTTTCATGGTGATTTTTGTGTTTGTTTTTTGGGGTTTTACTATGTTGGGCTTTTATTACAAATTGATTACTTTTATTTTGTAAAAAGTTTAAATAAAAGAGATAAAAAAGATAAGAAACCTACCTTGGCTTGAGCCTCTGGGAGGTTGGTGGGGCCATTGTGCATCTGGATGGAGCTCCTCCATCTTAGTAGAGCTTAGAAATCCTTAGTCAAGCTCCTTCTTCCTCACGGTCTAAAAAAAATGACTTGCGCAGCCCATGACTAGGTTTTTAATAAGAAATAACAACTTGATTGAGCTCCATTGAGCTGTAATGCTCAATCAAACCATAAAGCTCAATCGAGCTCCTATACCTTGGGATACAAAAGAGCTTGATGAAGGGTTTTTTTTAATGCTTGATCGAGCTATTTTTTAGCCCTCAAGAAACTAGATCAATTGCTTAAAAATGGCTCAATCGACCACTTAAAATGGCTTGATTGAGCTATTTTTTAGCCCTCAAGAAACTAGATCAATTGCTTAAAAGGGGCTCAATAGAGCACTTAAAATGGCTTGATCAAGCTCCCTTTTTACGTAAACATGCCCTCCATTTGCCAAAAAATGTAACCTAACTCCATGCATATACCCTCAAATTTAACTTTAACGTTAACATTATATTGTCACTTATATAAATTTTCTTATATTATTGTGCAAAGGTGTGGAATAGGTAACATTGGCACATTGTGCAGAGGTGTGGAACATTGTGCAGAGTGCTTAAAGAATATGTGGATACTTAATAGAATTTCTTGTTATATTTGATATATGCATATGCATAATTAATTATTATTAATAACTGATTTGATGAAAACAAGGGATGTTGTGGAGTGGCAACCCTTTCAAAGTAAGAAGTAGTTATAAAAAACTATTTAGGATACATTGACACAAGGCTATTAAAAATATTACTTTTTCTACTACTTATCAGAAATGGAATGGTGCTGCTCTTATTCATAATTACGTGGTAAGGCTTTCCCTATGAAAATAACTTTCCTCCCTCGCCACCTGTAGTTTCATGAGCCATTGCCGAATGTTAGACGATTAAAATAGTCTAAACCGTTCGATTGATTTTAGACAAGTATTAATCAATTACGGTTATTCATGTTACGTCAGTTTCCCTTTGAAAAGAACTGCATGTATTAATCAGTTACGATTATTCAATTTACGCGGCTTTCCTCTTAAAAGAACTGCATTTATGTTACCTGTCGTAGTTTTTCCATGAATTTAATTGAGAGTGCCCCCAATATTCTCTATAAGCTGGGAGATGGCCGCAACAGATTTTATTTCAGTCGACAAATTTAACCTTGCTTTGAATCATATTTGTTTTCTTCGAATGAGTTTTGAATATTCATATAATTTCCAGGAAATAGGGTGACAAGCCTTTTGAAATTCAATTAACATTCCAATAACACCAAGCAGAGGGGTTGCAAACCCTTTATAAAATGACATATGGGCATATTATGTTTATGTTGTGTTAAAGTCGATATTTGGAATTGGAAGAAAATGGAGTTGGGATCACAGATAGCCTCGAAGGAACCAGAGGACGCGCAGATGGAGGTAATGGTTAATGGAGTGGAGAATGAAGAGGTGATGTTTTAAAAAGAAACAAGCTGCACGCTAACTCTCATGGCAACAAGTTCAAATGGGTTGACTTAGATTTGGAGTCGAGTACAGTTTCTGGAATGGCTACTCATGGCTCAGTTAATATCAATGATAAATGAAGGCCACCTCCTCTTTTAACAAGAAGCCAACTTCTTGTTGCCCTTGCTCAAATGTTCTAATACTTGTAACTTGCTCATTTGTTAATGACATATTAAGTGGATTTTGGTTTAGAAATCAGGAAGTTGATGTGGATTTTAGTTTACTAATCAAGATATTGACGGAATATAAGTGAACGAAAAAATTATTCGATAATAATAAGCAATATAGAATAACATAATGATGTACTTTTGACTTATTCTGTACCACTGCGTAACTTTTAAGAACTTAACATGTGGATATTATTCCTATAGCATATTCCTGTTTAATAAATATTTTATTTTTTAGAGCAATTCAAGTAGTGCAAAGTTTGGATTATAATTTCTAACTTCTCAATAAAGCTAATTGCATAAATATTCCAATCATTTTTATCACTCGCATTGATTTGCGGTCGAGTTGATAACATAGTGCAGGTTGTACCAGATGCATGTTTAGCTTCTTAGGTTGTCAAATTTGTATTGCAAGGTATTTTAAGTTATTATGTGGTGGTCATTTGCATGTGATATATCATGACATTAAGTGAGCTAACCCTTTTAGCCCACTCACATTCATGTGATACACATTTCATGAACATTAGTGTTCTTGGATAGTGTCTTTATGGGTACCTAATTTAAAGTTCGTGGTGGACATTTGCTTGATGGAGGGGAAAGAGATGACGAGTGTTGCTTTGTTGTCCATTAGATCAAACCATGTGAGTTTTTTATTGTAGGGTTGTAAATTTATAGTTTATATTAACATATTCAACATTTTAATGAATTTATTTTATTTTAACTTATTTTCTTATGTTTAATCATATAAAATTTGATTTATTTGAAATACTAATCATTTCATTATTTTTATAAATAAAATTATATATAATGACAATGTTCATTCAATTCACAATTCAATGACATTTTCTTCATAAAAAATTGATAAAATAATAAATTCACTCATTTTAATTTGGTTCAAATGATAATTTCAATGTAATACTTACCAATCATTTCGTTATATATATATATAATATATATTATATAAATATATATATATAATATAATAACGATATTAATCAAATTCAAAAATCCAATGACAGTCTCCATAAAAATGATAAATATAAATTCACTCTATGCAATTGAAATGGAATTTGAATGAGTTAAATTATTTCACAGTCACAAAATTCAAAAGAAGTTAAAATTTTCTTTATTTATAATAATAAAAAATTAAATTAACAATAAAAATAAAAGGATGACTAGATTTGTCCATTTTTGAATCTTTCTTCTATTTCAAATTTTGTTTATGTTATGGGACATGATTCATGTTAGAAAATGTTTAACATAAATTTGATAACTTTGTAATGTAAACAGGTAAAGAATGGACATGTAGAATGTAAAAGATATTTCTAATGATAAAATGTTAAGTATGTCTTTTATTTTTTAAATTTTTGTTTGCATTTAATTTTTTGTATGTCAGGATTCTTGAATTTATGCCTTATGGTGTTTCCATTGCAACATCTGGTGCAATTTCTAGTTTTATGCAATATTAAATGAAGTACCTCTTTTGTGCGAAAGAGAAACCTACAGGACATGCAACAGAAAAATTATTCTATAATGTTTTGTATGTCTGTATACATTTCCATGTGCCTTTCTATATAAAACATTACATCGAATGAGACGAAATTAATTTAAAAATATTTTCCACATAAGACTTTTATAGATTTAGCTATGTGGAAGAGAAATTGCATAGAGCTATGAATCGATGTGGGTTGAAGGATGTATTTAGTACGAGGTATGCGTGGGAGAACTGAGGTGCAAAGGAAATTTTACTCCATAGACATGAATCTAATTTGACTAGGAACAAAAACTTCAATTCAGAATGTAATAGGAAAAATTGGAAAGAACATGGTGGGAGGGCATTTCTTCAATTAATTCTTTGTCACTGACAACAAGAAAACTATTTATACTATGTTTATCTTTTATTATTTTATATATTTAGTTATGCAGAATGAAAGATGTGTAGAGGACAAGGTATGTGCGGGAGAAAGCACATGTCTTAGCAAAGTTATCATTTTATACCATTCTCTCTAACAATATATGTTATACTTTTTTTTCATTTTCTCATATTTCACATTCAATTAATATTTCAAATCTACTTTCACATAATTCTTCCCAATTTTTCTTGTACATTCCTTTTGGCGCAATTCTCCCACAACGTTTCTCTTTCCATCGTATATCACAAAACTAACCTAATTAAACAAAATAGAAATGTAACATTGGTAGCTTTGAGTTTTCCATGTAGCTCTAATTTTGCTAGATTTCTACAGACAATGACCCAATATTAAGGCTTCATATAGTCTTTAATCATTCTGCACAATGCAACTTCTTTAGCAATGACCATCAACTTTTCAGTCTCTTTCAACATCTACTTTGAACTAACAATCTTTAGTTCGTTTTAGCACATTTCATTGTCCAAATATTTTCTTGTGTGGAGCTTTCATTATGCACGGGGAGGGGCTCATTTCTTAGACTAATTATCTATCATTGAGATAAAAAAAAAACTATTTCTATTATGTTTATATTTTATTATTTTACATATTTAGCTATGTGGAATAAAGGATCAGTGGAGGATGGGGTATGTGAGAGAGATGTGAATCTACATGGAATGAAAAATGTGCAGAGGAAGAGATATGTGCAGGAGAATAGGCATGCATAGTGGACCTTATTCCTCAAGCACACAATCAATTTTAAACTCTTCTTCATTTAAACAAAACTACATCTCTTAGCAAAAATATCATTGTGCACCATTATCTCTAACTGTATATGTTATACTTGTGTCCATTTTCCCATATTTCACATTAAATTAATATTTCAAAGCTACTTTTACATATTTCTTCACTTATGGCACTTTCATATATGAAAATAATAATTTCCAAGAACTATCCTTTTTACTCTATACAATGATGCATTGGCTACGACCAAATAAAATTTAACTTTAACTTTATGAGCAAATAAAATTTATTTAATGATAAATTTTTATTATTAGTAACTGTTTTTTGTGTGGATGAAATGTGTTGGTTGTTCACTATTTTAATTTATTATTATTATTATTATTACTATTCCCTGCCTTGTTGGAGACTATAACACCTTCCTTGTGGTTAAAGTTCATTGACTATCGATTATTTTTTACTATAATGTTTCCTATTTGCGCATAAAACTCCATTGACTATATAATACACATGTTGAATATTTATAAGGTAATGGGACAATTATAACCGCTAATTTTGGTTATGTTGTCCATAAAAGCATCTGCCATACGTTCATCATGAAATATTTTTAGCATACATGTTACAAATGCATGTTACATCACTTTTCATACAAGCTAGTTACAAAGATATTCCTTGTCTGGGTTGTACAGTGTTGTTATGGTAGTTGCATCCCAAGAGGTATTATCTCAGAAAGCTCATTTCAAATGAAGGTGAAAAATTTACAAGTAAACAATGCATTGTTTCTTCTATATGCAAGCACTTAGAACATTTATACAATATACGGTGCAGTCCTGTAGAAACAAGGTAGAAAGTTTAAATACTAGAGAATTTGATAGTGATAAAAACATTTATGCAAGATACATTACTATTGTATAGATCTTAAGTTTGAATTTCTTTCATGCTATGAAATTAGAACCTCTTATTTTTGTTATTTCTATATATTTTATCTAAGTTACTCATATCATCAAAGCAGCGGAAATGAACACAAGTAGAAAATATACAATTAAAAACAATGATAACTTTGCTAAGAGGTGTGTGTCTCTTCTATATATTGTCATTTGATTATGTTTACATTATACAACTCAATGCTTTTTTTTTTTCTATATTTTTAATGTACTTTAACTAAACGCAAGGATTTTTCAATTTTAAAGAAACATATAACACTTAGAGATTTGGATCCAGGACAAAAATTACAAGGAGATAAATACTTTGAACATTTCTATAAAACATTTGTATTTGCTGAAATGAAAATCTATTTAGAATTTATGTACATTAGCAATGACTTTGTGTTATCTGATTTAGTTTTCTTTAGTAACTTAGTTCTTACTTAGTATCAATTATAATGTCATTTTAAGTAGTGATTTTGATGAATTATTTGTGAACAAGAAAAATACATTGAATTCGAATGATGTCACACTAGATATGGATGATGGTGTAGAGATAAGAAAAAGAATAGAAACCAACGAACAATCAAAATCAAATAGGGAGTTATGTGCATGTTTAGTTAATCATATATCATATTTCTTTTTTATATTTTTTTCTTTTTCTTTGAATTAATTTCAATTCAATGCTCATGACTAGGCAAAATGAAACCGAGTCTATGCCATTGTTAATCAAAGATATCAGTAACAATATAACTGGGAGAATTTTTCATGCTGTTGTCTTAGTTACATATTAAACATTTTTTAATGAATTAAATATGAAAAAGAAATATTGCATGTAGATTTAATAGATAATAAAGTGGAAATGACAATAAAACTTCTTGTACTATCATAGTTCCATTAGAGATTTTGAAATAATTCCAAAGCATAAATACGACAGTTGTGATTGTGAAAAAACTATTTTTCTAAATAGTTTTAGTAGTAGAGAAAAAAATTGTCCTGTTTGTGTAGAGTATCAATTCTTTTCAAATATTATGGTTGCAAATCTATCACGAAATGAAGATCCATTTCCATTTGGAAGAATTGGTTCTATTGTAATTTCGGTAACACACACAACATTGTAATATGTACAATAAATCAAAGATGAAAATGCAGAACAAGACTATAGAAAATCCTATAGATTCACAAGCTCATACAGTTTTCTAAAGAAAGAGACAATAATCCACTTCTACTCTTTACAACGAAATACCATAAACGTCGAGAAAAAAATAATCAATAGAGGAAGAGAATGAAAGTCAAATAACACAATAAATATCTAGGGAAAGCCACAACTCAAAACCCCACTATCTATTTTGTATTAATCTAGAAAATCAAGATGAAATTAAAATTCTTGTTCTCTCTAGAACAATCCTAACACTCGACAAACTCAATCTCCAACTAATAAGGAAGCTCAACATCAAAGCTTAGCCAATTCACAAGCTCTCCAAGTCTCTATTCCAGTGTATAATTCCTATGAAGTATAACTTGTATTTAAAGGGAAATAGATCCTCTAAAAATAACACAATCCCTCAAAGATCAGTTCCTAATTGCATGCACCATCAGTGAAAATAAGAAAAATCTAAAACAAATAGTACACTATCCCTACACTGTAGTCTCAATTGGGCCTTTCTCAGAATCAACATGCATGTGTTTCTGATGAGTAAATATTTAGTTAACTAGAGTAGCACTGGTGGAGTTCATTAGTGTCACCACTTACTATTACCTCACTATTAGTTCTCTCAATTAGTTTGAGAACTAATTTAACTGAACCAACTCGTGAAACTGAGTATTCTATTTTACAACTCATAATTAACTCACACTAGACTCCTACAAAGTAGGGAGAAAATATACATGACTTCCAAAAGACTTCCAACTTGAATTTCTTAAGTTAAGTAAGTTTAATAAACTTAATTTAACTATTTTAAGTTGCTATGATAATAGAATTCAAATTTAATTCACAATTTAATTCAAGGACAAATTAAATTGGAATTTCTTGTTGCCATTTCTCAACACTCCCTCTCAACAATAAAGGAATAATCAACTACCCCGATCCTGTCTCTGTGAAACTCAAATTTACACTTGACAATGACTTTGTCAAGATGTCAGCATCTTTCTCCATTGTGCGAAAGTAATCTAACAACATGATTTGCCTCAATACACAATCTCTGAGATGATGATACCAGATATTGATATTCTTGGACTGATCATGAAAGATTAGATTTTCAGAGAGTTTGATACAACTTTGATTATCACAATAAATCACTGTCTGATCCATATGTTGAACAAACAAACCAACCATGATCTTCCTCATCCAGATAGCCTCACATGCTTGTTGATTTGCAGCCATGTACTCTGTCTCTATCGAACTGAGTGCAACCAATATCTGTTTCCTGTTGTACCAAGAAACTGTCACTGACCCAATACTAAAGATCCCTCCTGATGTGCTCTTTCCATCGGATGGACTCCCTACCCAACATGCATTGATGAAGCCTTGAAGCTTCACTCCCTCTATCTGTCTGTACCATAACCCAAACTGAGTAGTGCCTATGAGGTATCTCAATACATGATTTTCCACCTTCCAATACAACTTGGTAGGCCTAACCATCACTTGACTAAGCTAGTTAACTACATATCACATATCCAGTCATGTGTTTTCCAAGAACATGAGTGAACCCACAAGTTGCCTATAAATAATAGCTTCCACTACTTCCCTTGAAGTAACATCCTCCTTTCTCTAGTTACTAGCTAGAGGAGTCTCCATGAGTTTACTGCTCTCCATGCAGAATCTCATCAGTATCTCGTTGGCATACTTGTCTTGAGATACAAACAACTCCCCATCTCCCTGCCACATCTCCATGCAAAGAAAGTAACGCATGAACCCCATGTCCTTCATCTCAAACTCTCTTCTAAGGTCCTCCTTGCAAGACTTGATGAGCTTCTCATCACCTATTAGTATAAGATCATCTACATAAAGTACAATGATCAACATCTTACCTTCCACCACTATGTGATATAGGTCCGCATCCGCTTAACTCTTCATGAATCTTAACTCAATGAAGTAGTTATCTATCCTAGTGTACCAAGCATGAGGTGCTTGCTTCAGCCCATACAATGCTCTCTTGATTCGTCACACATGTGACTCATGGTCCAAGGTTTCAAAACCTTAAGACTGCTCTATGTACACCTCTTCATCTATTATGCCATTGAGGAAGGTAGTCTTCACATCGATCTGATGGATCTTCTAACCCATCTATGCTGACAGTGCCAAAATAGATCTGATTGAGGAGTACCTTGGAACAGGAGAAAAAGTCTCATCATAGTCAATCCCCCCTACCTGTGAAAAGCCACAAGACACAAATGTAGCCTTATTATTCAATGCACTACCATCTGCAACTTTCTTTACCTTGTAAAGCCAATGGGTGCCCACAACTAACTTGTCCTTCGGTCTTGGGACCACATCCCAAACACTATTTCAAACTACGGAGTCATACTCCACCATCGTATCAACCCAAGCCGGCTATTTCACTGCTTCTTGAAAGGAAGATGGCTTTGTCACAACGCATGCACCTATAAATGCCATGTATCCAGTGTACCTCTTTGGTGACCTCCTCTATCTGCGCTGAGAAGAGGGTGCTCCCACATTCTTCCATGCATCATGCAACAATCTGTAAGCCTCTCTAGTGTGCTTTCTTCCCTTTCTAGAAGACTTTACCTGAATGGATGTCTTGAATCTCTGAACCTCTTCAGTGGCTACTCCACATCAGTCTGAGGCCCCTCAAACTTAGGAGCTAAAGGCTCCTTATTTACATGTATCTCAAGCTCCCTCTCACGAGATACTCACATGGCCTTCTCCTCATCGAACCTGATGTCCTTGTGAATCACTGTCATCCAACTGGCCGACATGTACACCTGATAGTTGTGGGGTATATCACTATACCCCACAAAGATCCCCAACTCTGTTGTTAGCTCAAGCTTCTTCCATGCATATTTGGTCATATGGTAATAAATCAATGACCCAAAAATCCTCAAGTAACCAATATTTGGCCTCTTACTGGAATAAGTCTCCTCTAGTGTCTTCATATCAAGTATCTGATGTGGGCTATGGTTTTGAACATAAACCATTGTGTTGCATGCCTCAGCCCACAAGTGTAGTGGTAGGATCTGATCATGAAACATCGCCCTTGATGCCCTTACTATGCTCCTGTTTTTCCTCTCGACAACCCCATTCTGTTAAGGGTTATGGGGTGCCATCAACTCTCATTTAATCCCTTCCATTGCACATAAGTTATTAAATTCATTGGAGACATACTCATCACTATTATCACTTCGTAGAGCTTTAACCTTCTTTCTAGACTCTTTCTCTACCAATGCTTTGAGCTCCCAATGCTTTGAGCTCAAAAAACTTTATGAAAGTTTAATCCTTTTTCTTCATAACAAATACCCAGCATTTACGAGAATAGTCATAAAAGAATATAACAGAATACTTGTTTTTGGCCATGGATGTTGTCGCGAATGTTCCACACACATCTGAATGGACTCTCTGTAGAATAGACTCTGCTTGAATGTTTCTATCTCCAAAGGAAGGCTTGGTGTATTTTACCAAAGTACAACCCTTGCATGTATCAACTTGCTCAAGCATACCTTTGGGAAGACTGGTAGAGATTTGCTGCAATATCTTTAAAGCTCCATGATGCAAGTGGCCCAATCGCCTCTACCAACACTAGCCGATGTCTCAGCTCAACATATTTTCCACTTTCAAACTCAAAGCTACACAATCCTCTACCTCTGTCTTATAGAGATGCTGAACTCGAATCCCTATCTTCTTTACTTCACCCATGGTTATGTGTCGAAGGAACGCCTTTCCTTTCGAAAAGATAACATCATAGCCTCTATCCTCAATCACGAAAATGAATACCAAGTTCTTCGTTAGTCTGGGTACATGCATAACATTCTTTAAGGTGAGTGGAGATGCCTTCTCCCTCTGAAAATTAATAGTGCCACACCAGGAACACTATACTTACCGTCATCATCCATCTTGATATGCAGCTTGAGATATTTCTCCTCTAGTTCATTAAATTACTCTTTGTCACTAGTCATGTGGAAAGAAGCTCCACTGTCTAAGTACTAGACACTTCCCATCTTTGAAGACACCATGCATGTAACAAGGGAAAAGTACAATTTGAATTGGAAGGCCAAAGCCTCACCCACTACTCCTCCCAAGGACTTCTCCTTGGACTTCTTTAGTGGACAATTTGTAGCAAAGTGTCCCATCTTGTGACAATGAAAGAATTTAACTTTTGTCATGTCCTTCTTCTTACCTCCACGATAAGAATCTGATTTGGATTGGGAATCTTTACCTTTCCCCTTCCTCGCCTTAATCACTAAGGAAAAATTCTCTTCATCATTAGTCTTTGATGAAGAGCCATCCCTGGTGTTCCTCCTGATCTCATCTTGCATCAAATCCGACCATAGTCGTTCCCAATCTGGTAGCTTCTCTCGACCATTGACAGAGTCCTGATAACTATGCCAAATCTTTGGGAGTCCAAGAAGATCAAGGCTCAACATATCCTCCTCAGAAACCATGATTCCAACACTTCCAAGTTCATCCCAACATTGATTGAACTTGGTCATGTAATTTGGAATCATCTCGACTTTCTCCATCTTGACTTTACGAAGTTTATCCTTCAATGCCAACTTCCTTTGATCACTGTTATTCTGATACAAGTCTATCAATGTTTTCCACATAGCATGCATGGTTTCCTTCTGATGGAGACTCAAGACAATATGATCTGAAACTTCATCAAGGATGATCCACCTTGCCTTCACCACACACTTCTTCGCCTCAGCCAAAGTAGCTGCTGGCTTAGGAATTACTTGTTCAACAAATTCCTTCAAGCCATTGTCCTCTAACACAACCTCCATCCTGTCCCTCCAAGCTATGAAATTCGAGCTGCCTTCCAAGGAATGCTCAAGCCTTAACCCATGGAACACCATCTACAAATCCTGAAGTATGTATGAAAATTCGACTTTCACCTATAGCCCAGAAACTCAAAACATCGAAATCTTCTCTAGAGAGCTTATTTTAAATCAACGACATCTCCCTCATCCAAACTCTGATTCGACTAATTTTTTTCTTTTTGAATTTGAGTATATTTTCCCAAGGAATAAAGATCTGCAATTTGTTTCTGAAAATTTTTCTCAGAAAGTATCACATCTTCTCTACAAACTCTCGTCCCAAAGAACAATCTTGCTCCAATGCCATTTAGAAAATCTCATAGACTCACAAGCTAATGCAATTTGCTAAAGCAAGAGATAAGAATATATCTCTACTCTTTACAACAGAAGCCCATAAACATCAAGCAAACAATAATCAATAGAGGAAGAGAATCAAAGGCACATAACACAATAAATATCCAAGGAAAGCCACAACTCAAAACCACACTATCTATTTTACATTAATCCAGAAAGTCAATATGAAAGTACAATGCTTGTTCTCTTTAGAACAATCCTAGCACTGAGAAATTAAATCTCCAACTCATAAGAAAGCTCAAGGCCAAATCTTAGCCAATTCACAAGCTCTCCGAGTCTCTATTCCAATGTATAATTCCTAAGAAGGATAAATTGTATTTAAAAGAAAATAAATCTTCTAAAAATAGTGCAATCTCTTAAGCATCAATTCTTGATTGCATGCACTATCAGTGCAACTCAGAAGAATCTGAAACAAATAGTATGCTATCCTTGCACTCTAGTCTCAACTAGGTCTTTCTCAGAATTGACATGCATGAGTTTATGATGAGTAAATATTTAGTTAACTAGAGTAGCACTGGTGGAGTTCATTATTGTCATCGTTGACTGTTAACTCACTATTAGTTCTCTCAATTAGTTTGAGAACTAATTTAATTGAACTAACTCATGAAACTGAGTCTTCTATTTTACAACTCACAGTTAACTCACACTAGACTCCTACAAAGTAGGGAGAACATATACATGACTTCCAAAATTCTTCCAACTCGAATTTCCTAAGTTAAGTAAATTTAATAAACTTAATTTAACTATTTTAAGTTGCTATGGAAATATAATTCAAAATTAATTCATGATTTAATTCAAGGATAAATCAAATTGGAATTTCCTGTTGCCATTTCTCAACAAAGACAAGGCAATAATAAGATTTGATGTATTTGAATGTTTCATTGTTACAAATTTATTGTCCATCTATTATACAATTTTGTATCAAGTTCAAATACATGATAAAATTACTCTGACATGTCTTTCAATTCAAAAACAATTGCATGAAAAAGTTTTTTTGTTGATCTTGCTAAGAAATATAGTAAGAAAACAAGAAAGAGTTTTTTGAACTTAACAATTGATGTTCATATGTCCATTGAAAACAAAAGAAATAAAGTTGAAAATCTAAGAAACCTTCTTTCCTCACCAAGTGGAATATGCACAATAAAATCTAATATTTTCTATATAGACATAGATAAAGAGAAAATGATAAAAATATATTTGATTTCATGTTACTAAACCTCTATTTTTTATATCAATTTTATATCACTTCCAAGGACACCTAACAACGACTAGTGCATATATAGATCCATTTGAGAATATATGTGAAAATTGTAGTAGTCCAATTAAAAGTGCTTGAACCATGAATAAAACAATGCTTTATTTCACCACTTGCAATTAGGAAACAAGAACCATTTTGTTGACATACTATATATACTCAACTAAATGATAGAAAATGCTCTAAATTCTTGCAAGCGAGTCCTATACTCACTTATTATTGTATATAGTTGTAGTTTTTGAATTAGCTCACGTTCCTTTCTTTTTCTTTAAGAGAAACAACCCTTATGATATATGCTCGTAAGGCTTCGGAGAAAATACCTCTACCCTCCTAATTTAAACATACAAACATGGCTAATTTTTTGGGTATACTCACCATAATAATGGAGGGCTAGGTGTGATATAATGTGTATGTGTGATGTAGGTGTATGGAAACTATGCTAGCAGCCTCGAATTACTCACCTTGTAACCTTTTTTATTCTACCTAACCTTTAGGCTATAGTTTTGGCACACAATTCAAGGTTCCCTATTACCTATGTGACAATTCAAAATTTGGAGTCCTTTCTGCATTTTACATGAGTACTGCATTGGAATAATAGCTCGATCATTGTTGGAGGTGCTGGTGTGTCTGACTGCTGGAGGTGGAGCGCTGGCTGTGCTGGAGCGCTGAAGAAGTTTGATTGCTGTTCGAGTGGAGCAGAGGTTGCTGTGCGGTGCTGCCTGTAATACCTGGTGCGCTGTGCGCTGTGGAGCTATTCAAACAAG
The DNA here is from genome assembly GCA_000404065.3 of Pinus taeda. Taxonomy (NCBI): domain Eukaryota; kingdom Viridiplantae; phylum Streptophyta; class Pinopsida; order Pinales; family Pinaceae; genus Pinus; species Pinus taeda. Next base: position 7,406 of record APFE031663039.1, on the reverse strand, counting down.
CAGGCAAGCCATGTGCGCTGAGTAAAGGTATGCGCATTCCAACACATTGATACATATTAACATCAGGGCGAGTGGATATACATCAGCGTGGGTATGTATTTTTTACATTCAAAAATCTATGTATTGAAAACGGCGTGGACATATATTAAAACAACGTGGGTATGATTTAAAACTCAGCGTGGTTTCCAAAAAAAATGTCAATCGAATGAACATCCTGCTGTTTTAGATATAGATGTGGGACTTTTCTGCATTTGCTACGCTGTTGAAAATTAATGTAACCGGTTGAAAGCTGGTTTGTTTTGGCGTTTTTTTTTTGGAGTATCCAGCGTTGGTTTTGTGTGTGCTATTCAAATCATTTTTCTTTACTGTCTGCCCAAGAATTTACTGTCAATTGTGGAGCCGCGGTATTCATCACGGACCACTGCAAAAGTCGAGTTTCTTTATTTTTCTGAGGTATTCTATTATGCTGGCGCGAAGGTTTTTTTTTTAACTGTAATTCTACACAGAAATAAGCCAGTTTTTTTGTTTTGGGGTTTTCTACTGTAGTTCACACAGCAAAAAAAAATAATTTGTGTTGTGTGTAAAACAAAGGAAGTAATTTTTTTTTGTGGAGTGGAATTTGCCCAAATAACCTGAAAGTGTTTCTTTGTTTTTTAACAAAAAACTAAAGAAAAGTAAAAATAGGTGCAAAGGGCAGATTATTTTTTTAAAAAAAGGCATAGGCAGTTTTGTCTGCGTAAAAACAAAGGCAGTGGCAAATTTTTATTTTTTTTTGCTGGTTGGATATTGGAGATTATTGTGCTTTTTTGATACAAAATGGCGAAAAATCAAAGTGCCCGGTTCGAAATTGAGAAATTTAATGGAAAGAATAATTTTGAGATCTGGAAGGTGAAGATGCATGATTTGCTGGTTCAACAAGGTGTGGCGAAAGCACTGTTGGGGAAAAACAAAAGACCTGCTTCCATGATGGAGGATGAATGGGATGAGATGGATGCTGGAGCTCTGAGCGGAATTCGGTTATGTCTGGCGGACGATGTTCTGTTTAACATTGTGTCAGAGAAAACTGCCGCAGGCTTGTGGTCGAAGCTTGAGAAGCTCTACATGACGAAATCTTTGACAAATCGAATTCTCCTAAAACGGCAGCTTTACAGTTTGCGGATGAAAGAAGGTACCTCAATTGCTGATCACCTGAATGTTTTTAATACCTTGTTGGTGCAATTAAACAGTCTAGATGTAAAATTTGATTCAGAGGATAAGGCGACAACATTATTATGTTCTTTACCTGAATCCTGGGATCATTTTGTTACTTCCATAAGTTTTAGTACATTAGATATTCTTGAGTTTGACGATGTTGTTGGAGCCTTGTTGGCTGAGGAGACAAGGAAGAGGTCGAATGCAGACACATCGACGTCAGAGGTAATGATGGCCAGAGGTCGCTCACGAGAGAGACACTCCGGTGGAAAGCATAGCGACTCTCGTTCGAAGTCCAAAGGAAAGAAGCCCAAGGCGAAGTGCTGGCATTGTGGCAAGGCAGGACATCTGAAAAAGGATTGTTGGAAGCGAAAGCAGGCTGATAAAGAGGGCTCTTCGACAGAAAAGAAGGAAGCCAATACCACAGATACAGGTTCAGTTTCAGGTATGAGTGACAAGGTATTGTCTGTTAATGCTTCAAAACATGATCAACATTGGTTGTTAGATTCCGGAGCATCTAACCACATGTGTATACATAAAGATTGGTTTAAAACATATAGATCAATTGATGATGGTGTTGTGTACATGGGTAATGATGTAACATGTAATATTGTTGGGATTGGAAGCATACAACTACAAATGTTTGATGGCACAACCAGAATATTAATTGATGTAAGGCATGTACCAGTTAAGAAAAAATTTGATTTCATTAGGAGCACTTGATTCAAATGGATATAAAACTGTAATTCAAGGTGGAGTTATGAAAATCTATAAAGGTATCTTACTAGTGATGAAGGCTAAGAAAGTAGGAAATCTATTTCAGTTAGAAGGTAAAACTGGGTCAGATCATGTGTCTATGTCTGAACATGACAGTAGTTCCATTCACTTATGGCATCAAAGATTGGGGCATATGAGTGAAAGAGGATTGAAAATTTTCGCTGACCGAAAGTTACTTCCTAATCTAAGATCTGGAAAATTGGATTTTTGTAAACATTGTCTGTTTGGTAAACAAAGTAAACAAAAGTTTAAAACAGGTAAACATACTAGTAAAGGCATACTTGATTATATCCATTCAGATGTTTGGGGTCCAACCCCTACAGCGTCATATGGTGGTTCATCTTATTTTGTATCATTCATTGATGACTTTTCTCGCAAAGTTTGGGTCTACTTGTTGAAAAGGAAGTCTGATGTGTTTACAGTTTTCAAGCAGTTTAGAGCATTGGTAGAAAACAACACTGGTAGAACAATAAAATGTTTAAGAACTGACAATGGTGGTGAGTTTACTTCCAAAGAGTTTGACAACTATTGCAAGGATGCAGGGATCGAGAGACATAAGACCACGGTTTATACTCCTCAGCAGAATGGAGTTGCTGAACGCATGAACAGGACTCTTCTAGAGAGAGCAAGGTGTATGCTGAGTAACGCCGGGTTGCCGAAGGAGTTGTGGACGGAAGCAGTGGCAACTGCTTGTTATGTGATAAACCGATCTCCATCAACGGCAATACACTACAAGGTTCCGCAAGAGGTATGGACAAGACACCCTTGCGACTATTCTAAACTCAGAGTGTTTGGTTGTGATGCATATGCTCTAGTGCCTAAACATCAGTGAACTAAATTAGATCCGAAATCGAAAAGGTATGTCTTTGTTGGGTATGGTGATGGAACAAAGGGATTTAGATTGTGGGATCCTACTACCCGCAAAATCATCATCAACAGAGATGTAAGATTTAATGAATCCTCTCTTGTACAGTTAGATGTAGATAGAAGATTGAAATAGGATGATGTATCTGATTTCCAGCATATTCAATTTGACAGCATTTCTAATGATAGTCATAATGACCATAGTTCAGATTCTAGTCATGAACAGGTTTCAGATTCTAGTTATGAACAGGGTTCAGATGGAGGTCATGAATAGGTCTCAGATGGCGATCATGAAGAAATTCCTACAGTTGATCGACAACCCATTGTGGAAGCACCAGAAACTTTCTTAAGGAGATCTACCAGGATCAAACGCCGTCCGAGAAGGTATGATGATTCAGTTGCTTTGGTCGCTAATGATGATGAACCTTTGTGTTATCAGGAAGTTGTAGAAGGTTCAAATAGTGACAAATGGAAAGCAGCCATGAAGGAAGAAATGATGGCCTTGAGTAAAAACGGCACATGGGATCTGGTGGAGCTTCCGAAAGGCAAGAAAACTGTGGGATGCAAGTGGGTGTTCAAGCTGAAACGGGGTGTGAATGATACGGAAGACAGGTACAAAGCTCGGCTGGTTGCAAAAGGATTTTTTCAGAAAGCTGGCATAGACTTTCATGAGATATTTTCACCAGTGGTTAAAATTGTTTCAATTAGAATTGTGTTAGCATTAGTAGCTTTGTTTGATTTGGAGTTACAGCAGTTAGATGTTAAGACTGCATTTCTACATGGAGATTTAGATGAGGAAATATATATGGAACAACCGG
>APFE031663034.1:0-33806 GCA_000404065.3 Pinus taeda | reverse complement strand
AAATTTGCTACTAAAAAAGCTTTACTATCTAAAACCTAGCCCAAAAAAGTTCAATATCCAAAAGGTAGATCCAATTTTCTTTTCTATCCATTTACCACATAAATGAAAACCCTATATTCTACTTCAACCTTATCAATCCTCAAAGATAAGTCAACAATCAACTCTACTCAACAAAAAACATCAAGTCAAACTCTAACCAATAACACTCAACTTAGTAGCTTAAGTAGTAAACTCTCGTGATCGCCAAAATTAATAACCTTGAATAATAATTTGATCTAGATACATAATGACACATCCGAAATATTCATACAACCAAACCTTGAATCGAGAGTTTTGACAAGCTCGTCTTAAACCAACAATTCAACTTTCTTCAATAAGAAACTCAATGAAATATATGATTTTTTTGTAAAGAGAGTTGCATATGGAAATAAGCTATCCACAGTCCAATTTACCTATTCAAGAAATTTGCTATTGAAAAAAGTTCACTTTCAAAATATAGCCCAAAAAATTTCACTATTCAACATCTCCATATGGAAAATGTGGGATGAGAGTGAGAAAATAGCGTTTCAACCGATTTTTATGTATAGGTTTCAGCGAAAATAGTCACATAAGACAATTGCATCGTCTTATTTTCGTGGCTGACGGAAAAAATGGAAAAGGATTTTGGCCAATTTTTTTCCGATTAAATTTAATGTCCGAATGGGAAAAAAATGTTTTCGACCCAAACAATTATCACTTTATCTGCAACTTTGCAACCAACTAGATTTGGCTTACATCTGTTCACACTTCTCCAATTTCATAATGGTTAAAATCCATCAAATATAATATATTTACTTTAAGAACCAATACGAGTGTTTGCATATTTGAATATACTTTCACTCGATATAAATTTTATGGAATTTCATAGATATTTGCTAATTTTAACTGATTTTATAGTAAAATGTGTGCAAATTTTTTTTTAAGGTTATTATCATTCAGTGAAATCAAAATTTAGTATCTTCCAAAATACAATGTGAAAAAATATGGAAAATTTATGGTGCATTATGTTGGTCCATCCTCTTTAATGGATAATTCTTAGATTTTTTAGTTTTTAACTAATATGATGAGAAACATGGTGCTTTGTTAAACATCTTCAAAATCTATAGTTTTTCATATTGGTTCAATTATTATTTTTTAGTAATTCTGATATGCATCTGTTGGTTTCGTAAGTATAGGCATACTGAAGTAGTGTCTCTCTAGATTGTCGCAACACATTTTTTTTCAAAAAGATAGAGTTAACAAGGAATACACCAGGGCTTAAAAAACATGACTTTTTATCAATCCATTGATTTTTAAAGAACACACAATCAAACAATTACTTAAGTTGACATATCAAATGTGGAATATTTTCTTTTTTAATAACAATAAAAAGCTAATAACAATTTTTGACAAGTTTTTTTTTTTATATAAAGAATTTTCTAATAGAAAAATTACTTTTGATTACTGAATTGAGATAAAGAATATAATTTTATTAATTGAGATAATATTATAATATTATACAAATTGATGATTAAAATATTGTAAGAAATACTACTCTAATATTTCATCTACATCCTTATGGATTTTCGTTTCAAAATCTTATCAAATAAATTTATCTGTTTGTTAAAAGAATAATTAATGACACATTAATATATATTATATATATTCATAAGAATGTTGCTTAATTGATTAATGGAAACTTCATGAAAAGGGAAATTTAGAAATAAATCTATGTGTTATGCATCCCTAACCCTAGGTCTGCAGTTGATGATGCGAATTTTGTTGAGCACACATGGCGTCTAGCTCAGAGGTGGCTCCTCCTCCCAAGATGATCTAGTGGATTTTCAATCATTGATAGTAGGTCTTTGCAAGAGATCACAATTTAAAGAGAGTCATTCTAAGTTCATGAAAAGGGTTGAAATTATCCCCTATGTTGCACTTCCTGCAGGTTTTTGCAGATTAACTTTAGCATATGAGGACAGAGTATTGGTTGGGAAATTTATAGGGATGTGTCCCTTCCTAAAATCAATGGATCGATAAAATGTTGAAACCAATGAGGAATGGAAACATTTCCGTATTTTCTTATGGAAATGGTTTCTTCTCTTTTCTATTCGAAACCATGGAGGATATGGACATCATCTTTAGAAATGGGCCATATTTCTTTAGATACAAAAGTATTTATCTCAATTCGTGGTCCTGGACTTTGATTGTGATGAGGCCATCCCCAATTCAGTTCCAGCCTAGGTTAAGTTGTCGTGGCTTCTTGTTTATTTTTGTAGCGATGATTGTTTGAGAGCAATATGTAACAAAGTAGGAAATACATAGATCAAATTTATCTTAATGTTTTTCAATTCACTCGTGCCAAAATATGTGTGGATTTTGATCTATAAAAAAAAATTCCTTCAAAGATCAATATAATGCATGGGAATTGGTGCCATTTCCAGGTACTCAACTATGAGAAAATACCATTTAAATGCATATTTTCCATGAATATGGTCACTTTTCTAGTGACTGCAAGAATTCCCCGTCGGAAAAAGGGGAGGGAGCAAAGGAGGGGAAAGAAGAGAAGTGGAAGATGCGAAAAAGAAATGGAAATAAAGGAAAGAAGCGCCCATAAATGCTCGAGGACAAAATCAAAATTTTGCTTCAACCTATTCGAACCCCCTTCATGTTCTTCAAACTTAGGATGACCAAGAACAAGAAGCATCGCTACAAGAGAATGAAACTCCAACAGAGAATAAGGAAACTCACAGGACAGAAGAAGGGGAAATCAGGGATAATGTAGTTAAAAAAAACGAGGTCCCAACAGAGAAAGAAACCACACCAATCAAGTCTCAAGGTAATGTCTTGGATCATACAATCCCAAATCAAAAGGAAACCCCTCAAGACCCATCAACATAATAATCAAAATGGAACTCATCAACATCAAAAGGAGTATAAACAATTTTAGGAGTATTAACAAGAAATGACAGAAAGAACATGAGTTTTTGGGATAAGGGAACTAGCCATGAGTCCAAAGTCCATAAAAGGGGAAGATATTCTAGAAAAGAGGAAAGGGAATATGAGGTGAAGCTCAGCAAAAAATTAGGGAATCAACCTTAAATAGTGGACATCTTAAAGTCTACAAAAAATCGAGATCAAGGAAGTAGTAAAGAAGGAGGATGTAAAAAATCAAACCCCCATAAAAACAAATGAAAATAATCTCATGGAATGCAAGGGGATTGCGAAACCCCATTAAATGCCAAGTTGTAAAAGAAATGGTATCAAAGGAAAAACTGTAGATCTTATTGATCCGAGAAACAAAATTTGGAAGAAAAGGAGATTTTAAATATCTCAAAAAAAAATTGGCAAGGAAGCAATGGATAAGCACAAAGATCTTGAGGTGCCTTAGGAGGATTGCTAAATCTCTGGTTGGACTCTCATTTTACCCAAATTTCATGGTTGAAGTCGCAGTCTTGGATTGTAATTCGTCTAGAAAAGAATAATTCTAAGGAGCAATTTACTATAGTAAATGTTTATGCACTAGTTAACTATGGAGAGAAAAGTGAGTTTTGCGACCCCTTAATCAATCTTAGTGAAGATCAATGGCATGACAACAAAATTGTTGGGGGAGGATTCACTAAAATCTTTTACTCCACAAAAAAACAAGGGTGGGGACGATATATTCAAAGACCCATTTATGGAAATAATGGAGGATCTAATAACCCAATGGAATTTGGTAGAAATAGTTCCCAAGAAATGAAATTACACTTGGACTAATAGAAGGACTAGGGAAGGACACATAACAACCAGGATAGATCATTTTCTTCTTCATAGAAACTGGTTAGTGAAATGAATAGAATGCATCTCAAAAATTTTGATGCAAGGTATATCTGACCATAGGCCCATCACCTTGGAAATTGACCCATTGGAAGATCTGTGTCAAATTCCTTTATGGTATAATCCAAGATGGATCTAGGAGAAAGGAGTGGTGGACATGTAATAAGACAATCTTGGCTATCCCCAGTGGTGGGGTCTCCCTCCTTCATGTGGGAAACTATACTAAGAAGAGTTAAACATATATAAGAGAATGGGCCAAGGATAATTATAAACCCCCAGGCATAAAAAACATGAATTGTATAAGTAATTAGAGAAGATATAATTTTTTATGGATTTTGGGCAAGTGGAAGATTAGCACATCGAAAACAAAAAGGAACTAACCAAACAAATTCAGATAGTGTGAAGGCAAGTAGATGAATATTGGAGATTAAAATATAGGAGTATTTAGTTGAAAGTCGGAGATCAAAACATGACTTTCTTCCATATGCAATCCAAGGCCATAGAAATTTTTACTCATGTTAAATAAATAATTATAGAAGGTTCCCCTAAGGAATCGAGCCATCACCCAAATTAAGGTGCAATAGAAGCACTTTGTACCTAAGGAGGCCACCTGGGAAATGGAAATGAAATGAGAAATAAGTTTCCTATGTTGTTTCTATGAGCATGAATTCCTGACCAAAACACTGAGGACAGTGTCCCTTTAAAGTGGAGGGGAGATGTAATACCTCTCGGAAATTACTATATGACCTTTTATTTAATCACTAGCCAAAGAAATTAAATTACAAATGATAAATATGTTGATCTAAATATTATTTTCAATAATGAAATTAGGAATTATTTTTGATATAGTGCTAGTCCTCTCAAGAATGTGTTAAGGCTAATGTGAGAGATTAACTCCAAATTTCAGGAAAAAATGGTTGAAGTTACTTATGCCTAAAGGAGAAAAAACAAAAAACAAAAAAGGAAAAAATAAAAATCCTCCTTTTGCCATTCTTCTAGATTGTTGCAATAGGCAAGAGAAAATAAAAGAAGAAAATTTTGACAAAGATAAAAACAAAAAAGAAATTTTAGATATGGTGGGAGATTAATGTATATGGTGGATTTTGTAAAGGGCTATGGGTGTAAAAGGAAATTCCTGTGAAAATATTATCAGTGGGAGAGAAATAATGTTTGAACCCATAAAGATTAGAAAGACAATGTTAAGGTTTGAGGAGGTGAAACTTAGAACAAATTTATGTATAGTTTTTTTCCTGATAGTTAGAGGAAATCTCAGGGGGAGATGACAAGATAAGTTGGTTCAAGGTTGGGTGGAAGGTGGAAGCCTTGGCTTATTCCTAGAAGGATTTCAGATAAGTAACAAAGGTATTAAGTTTTAGAAATGTGTATGGTAGAAATATGCAAGAAAGATAACCATAGAAATTTTTTGTTTATGTAAGTGATTTAAAGATACAAGTGTCTATATATGAATGAAATATTTATCTTGTTTAAATTAGACATAAAGTCTCTATATTATGTTTTTAAAGGCTAACTATGTATTTTCAAGTGACCAAAAAGGCACACATGTTCTGAAATAAGAGTCTTTGAGTTAGAACAGAAAGGTTCCAAGAACCTTGTAAAGAGCTCCTGAGCAAATAACAAATAAAGAAAAATACCTATGTGGTTGAAAATCTACAAGAAGATATAATTCTATTTATATAATCATATACAATAATATGACTAGGTTTGGGCCAATGTTCAAGTTGTATGTGCGACTGTGATAACAATATTTCATTCTTAAGTCCAACACATGTGGTCCTGAACAAGGAAATTATTAGGACTCAGATAACTCGCATAGGTACCTCATTATAGGAGTCCAATAGATATTTGGACTATATAAATACATAGTTGTATCTATGTATATATATTAACCTACAAATGAGTAGATACTCTAGACTTAGTTTATGTTGTGCTAAATAATGGAAAACAAACAGGAAAAAGAACTAACTTTATTCCAAAATTTCTTGAAGAAAACAAGACATTTCCAGAGAAAGAAAAGAAGCTTGCATTCACATAAATATAAATAAACCAAAAGGTAGTTAATTATTCTTTTAATACTATAAAAATGTGTGGTAATAAATACAAGGCTAGTTGAAAACTTAGAATTCATACACTATAATTTTGAGTCTATCACAAGAAAAGTTCCTTCCATATAAAATAAAGTTAGGGTTCGAACCCGAAGCCCATAATCGGTAACATAATTACCATACTTATAAACAATCTAATATATCCACATAATGAAAAATATATGTGTGTGTGTGTGTGTGTGTAGTAAGAAAAACTTTTAGTAAAACCCTTAGGTTTGATTGGGCCTCAAGATACTAAAATTTATACAAAAATTATAGATTTAACGAGGAAGAGAAACCTCATGTTGAAAACCATGAAATCTATTACAATTCTTACACATGAATGTATGGAAGAAAACAAGACCATGGACATAATATCCTTGCACTCAATCTCCTATACCCTACCGTTAAATTCAAGCCCAACTATCAAAGATGTTTTGAAAGAAAACTTAGAGTTAAAGTAAGAACCTTGACACACCAAAGATAAATGTAGGTGTTCACTCAAGTCGAGACCTAACATAGGAGTTTAAAGAATAATGAGAACCTAGTTCCAGCACTAAATGACCATAAAAAAGTGAGACCCTCAACATAACTTCTTTCTTGTACACCCAACAAAGTTCGCAATCGTTGGTCATACATGCGAGGAAGTGAAGAGGGTTAATAAAATTCTTATAGCATACCTTTTTCTACAGCAATTAATAAGAGAAAGTAATCCATACGCTAGGCTTCGAAGGTGTACCTGCACTAGATAGAAAGTGGGATGCCTCGTTGCTATTGGTAACCAAGAAAAGAGAGGAAATATGTGGAAAAAGAAAAATAAAATAGTGTGGTCAGAAACCCTTGTTGGGAGTTGAGCTAGCAAAACCTAGAAGAATTCTCACAAAATAAAAGAATTTTTAAGAGCTAAATTACCTAAGAGGATTATTTCATTAGTTCCTAGTGTGGCGAGAGAGAAAACCACAACTCCGGAACTATCCCATTACACTGAGGGAAAGACCCTTATAAGAAACAAAGTTTTAACCCTTGTCAACAATGTTGGCGTAAAATATGAGAATTTTTTTGAAAGACTCTCCTAAACACTAAGTACTTGAATTTAAAACATAAGGAGGATAGAAATGAAAAGGGAATAATCACTAAAAAACTAACGAGAGTCGCATAGTCCACGCAGAAAGGCTTAGGGAAATTCACCCTTTGAGCCACCGTGGCCCTTGAAAGAACTCTTCCTCTAGAATCAGGTGGAAAGAAAGGTAGGGTTTAGTAAATGAATGAAAAATTGTAGAACTCTAATTCACCAGAAGCTTTAAAACACATTAGACCTCACCGACGAGACTAGGTAGTGTAGTTATCCTAACCCACTCTCAACTAATCTCCACCATTCAATATCATGAGATAATCCCAACTGTTCAAAGTGGCAACAAGTAGGATCGCCACGACGTAGGTAATACTTTGAAGCCATGTTTCCATATTGTTGGAAAGGAAGAGGAAGCAAAACACAAATTACACACAAAACTCATGAGTTGCAGCTCTTCTATTGATCACACAAAGACTTCATAATTACAATGAACCCGGTGAAGGGTATTTAACCTTTCCCAACTAGTGACTCACCTAAAATATCTTGACACTCAACCACACAGTTAATTCAACTATGACTTAACTTGACTTGACTCAACGCTTCAACAATCAACACTAAACACTAGTTAACTGACTCTTTAATTTTAGCCAACTCCTCATGCAGGAGTAATTAGCTTATTTTAACACTCCCCCTTACTTACGACCACTAAATTAAAACTGACTCATAACAAATCAAACATGCTTACTGGTATATGTCTCATCTAGGCTTACAACACCTAAGTTTATTCTATGAAAATCAAACACATCTTTTGCTAATTACTTAGTAAATATATCAGTCAATTGATCACTAGATTTACAAGGCTTCAAGTGAACTTCTCCATTGCTCACAAGTTCCCTAATAAAGTGATATCTAGTATCAATATGCTTTCTCTTTTTTTTAAACACACTATTCTTGGATAGTGCAATCGTTGAGGTGTTGTCACAGTATGTTGTTGTTGATCCTTGTTGTTTCTGCTTGAGTCCATCAAATACTCTTCTTAACTAGAATGCTTGACATGTTTTTGATGTTGTTGCTACATATTCTACTTCTGCTAATGAAAGTGTCACAGTGGGTTTCTACCTATATGCCCATGAAATCACACCTGAACCAAGATGGAACACAAAACCATAAGTGCTCTTCCTATCATCTAAACTACCTGCAAAATCACTATTTGTGTATCCAATCAAATCCTTCTTTTATTTGCTTGCATACATTATGCCACAATCTCTAGTTCATGCTATGTATATCAAAATTATTTTTCCTACACTCCAATGTGTGCCTTTTCGAGTCTCCATAAAAAAGGAAATCAAACTCACTCCTTGCATGATATTCGGTCTTGTAGTTGTGAGATACATGAGGCTGCCAACCAATATTCTGAATAGAATTGGATTTACATCTTATCCTTCATCATTCTAGCTTAACTTTATACCCGCAGCAATTAGTGTAGGGACAAGTTTGCAATTTTCCATCATGAATATTTTCAACAAATATTTGGCATATTTATATTGGCAAATAAAAATTCCTTTTTCAGATTGCTCAATTTCTATGCCAAGAAAATATTTCATGAGACCAAGATTTGTCATCTCAAATTCTTTCATCATGGCTTCTTTAAATTCATCTAACTCAAAATCACCTATAAAAATCATGTCATCAACATATAAGAAAACAATCAAAATTTGTCCATGCTCATTTACCTTTGTGTACAAGGTAGGTTCAATCTTTCTTCTACAAACTCCATTCTTAATCATGTAGTTGTTGATTCTACTATACCAAGCTCTAGACACTTGCTTCAGTCCATAAAGTGCTTTCTGCAACCTGTAAACTTTATCTTCGTTACCTTTAACTTCATAACCTGGAGGCTGCTGCACATAACTTTCTTCTTCAAGAATTCCATTCAAGAAGGTTTATTTCACGTCCATGTGATATACTTTCCACTTGTTCTGAGCTGTTGTGGATAAAACTTCTCTTACAGTATCCAATTTGGCTACCGAAGCAAACATTTCTCCGAAATTTATTCCCGGTTGTTGCAAGAATCCTTTTTCTACAAGTTGTGCTTTAAATCTGTCAATTTAACCTTTGTCATTCAACTTTGTCTTGTACACCCACTTTGCACCAATGAGATTTTTGTACTTTAGTAAATCAACCAAATCCTATGTATCATCCTTTTCAATAGCTTCAATTTCTTCATCCATGGCTTACACCCAATTTTCATCTATGTTTTATTCTTCAACCGAAGAAGGTTGGAATGACAACAATGCAAAAATTGAACTAGCATCAAAATCACCATAAATATCTTTTAGACTTCTCATCTTTATCTTACCATTGCTTGATTCATCACCTGATTGATTGTTAGGAGAACCTCGATCTACTGATCTGCTTGAAGATCTATGCTGCTCAGAAAATCTTGGAGTCTTTGTTGGTGTGTCTCTGTTTGGTGTATTCACCTGTGATTCTTGTTGCTCCTTTTCTGCTACATCATCTTCTTCCACTAGTGGCACTTGTCCATCAATTGTTTTGTCTATACTACGGTTCCATGACTCTTGTTCTTTGAACAAAAAATATATGCTAATTATGGTCTTCTTGGTAACAAGGTTATACAATTTGTAAGCTTTTGATTGCTCAATATAACAAGTAAATATGCATTTTTCACTCTTATCAGCTAATTTTCCTCTTCGCTCTTTAAGCACATGTGCATAAGCTACGCATCTAAATACTCTGAGATGAGATACGCTGCAAGTATACCTAACCATGCTTGTTCTCGTACTTTGTTCATCACACTCTTTGTGGGAGATCTATTGATCACATAAATAGCACATGAAAATGCTTTTGCCCAATACTCATTAGACAAATTTTTGCCTTTGAACATGCTTCTTGCCATGTTCATAATTGTCATGTTCTCTCTTTGCTACACCATTCTTCTGTGGTGTGTATCTGGTTGTAAACTGTCTTCTGATTCCATGCTATTTACAGTAATAAAGGAATTCCTTTGAATCATATTCTCCACCACAATCTGACCTCAATACCTTGATTTGTCGATCACTTTGGTTCTCTGCTAAGGATTTGAATTATTTAAACCTTTCAAAGTTTTATACTTTTGCTTCAAGAAGTAAACCCAACTCTTTCTGTTATAGTCATCAATGAAAGTCAAGAAGTAACTACTTCCACCAATCAGTTGTGTCCTTATAGGTCCACACAAGTCTATATGCACTAGCTTAAGAGGTTGCTTTGCTCAGTATGCAACTCCCTTTGGAAAAATTTCACGGTGTTTCTTTCCCAAGATGCAACACTCACAAGTACTAGCAAGTTCTTTGATGGGAGGTAATCCTCTGACCATTTGTTTTTGCTACAACAATCTTAAACCAGAAAAGTGCAAGTTACCAACTCGAAAGTACCATAACCAATAATCATTAGAACATGCAACTGTAAAAAAATGAGCTGGTCACTTTAATTTATAATTAGAGGAAAGAGTATGTTCCTCGTCATCTGCACCTTCGCTATCAACTGCTTGATTGGGGGGTTGTCATATATAACACATTCTTGATCTTGAAAGATATCTCTGTATCATTTATGTGTCAAATGACTAACACTTATCAAATTATGTTTGAGACTAGGAACACAATATGCCTCTGAGATTGTCTTCGACTCCCCTTGCTTGGTCAGAATGTTGACCACTCATTTTCCATCTACATCCATAATCTTGTCAGTCCCCAACTTCACCTTTATTTTCACAGATTGATCCAAATTTGCAACCAAATTCTTGTTGCATGTCATGTGGTTACTGCAACCATTTTCTAATAGCCACACATTATCAAAAGGTTCATGCATGGTATGGCAATCTAGGAACATGGAGTTAGTACTCTCTGTAGTGACATTAGCTCTCTAGTTTCCTTGATCAGCTAACCCCTTCCTGCAATCACGGGAATAATGATCAAATTTATTGCAATGGTAACATCTCACCTTTGATTTGTCAATTATTTGATTATTGTTGAAGCTTCTGCAGTTGCTTCCAGTTTCATGTTCATGCTCTTCTCGGCCATCTCTCTGACCACCATATCTTCTACCTCGTCCTCTGCCTCGACCTCTATCTCTTGAAATAGAAACCTGACTTTTGAAAGTGGTCTCTAAAGTGGAATCCTTATTTTTGTCTATCCTTGCCTCATGTGATAGAAGTGATCACATCAACCCATAAACTGTTAACGATACCAAATCCTTGGCTTCTTCTATGGCTGGTACCACAACATTAAATTTGGTAGACAAAGATCTGAGGACCTTTTTGACCATTATTTGATCCTTAATTTCCTCACCATAATTTTTTAACTGATTTACGACAATCATGACTCAATGTCCTCTGTCTCCTTCATCTGCAGACTTTCAAAATCTCTCCTAGTATTTTGTAACTTAACAATATTGAATTTGGCCATACCTTTATAGCTTGTCGCCAAAGTATCCCATGCTTCCTTTGCTAAAGACGTGATCATAATCTTCTGGAACATTGCTCGGTCCACTCCTTGTTGGATAAGAGGCAACGCTTGTGCATTCTTCTTCTTGTCTTTCTTCCATTGTTCTCTCTCCACATTAGTGAGAGCTCGTTCTTCTACTTCATCCTTAGGTTATGAAAACCTAAAATGGACATAATCCTAACACATCATGAGTCTGCAAAGTGGTTATCATCTTAATGGCCCACACATCATAATATTTCCCTGTACATTGTGAGAATTAGAATTAGAAATTTGAGAAAACCATTTTTCTTCAAAATTTCTTTAAAAACCCTAAATTTTTCTTTTTATAAACTTACAAAACTCCTTATTAATAAACTCATTTTTTATAAAACCCTTAATTTATATATATATATATATATATATATATATATATATATATATATATATATATATATATAAATCTAAAAATTTATTTTATATATTATAAAAACTAAAAAATCTTTTATATAAAAAAACCATTTTATAGACACTCTTTTCAAAAACTTATGATGATACTTATCCCTTTTCAAAATATGATTTTATCCTTTGAAAAAACACATGAGGATATAAAAGGTATTTGATATAGTAAAAAAAAATTACTCCACTTCACTTTTTATGAGTTTCGAAAAAACCCGAGTGACTTTCCAACACCCACGGGGACTATGCTTGTTGTGACTTGCAAATATAAAAAATAAGTATTGACTCACGTTTATTAATGCCCCGGTCGTATAAAAATTGTGCGCAGATTTTTTATTAATTAAGTGTGAAATTTGTGTGTTTTTAATAATTTGATAAATTTGCAATTTAATTTTAAAAAAAAATTGTGGCCTATTTTTTATTAGCTTTTTTCTCACTTGCTCCACAGCATTACGGATCTTTGTGATCTTTCCTCGGCTCCAGTACCAATTTGTTGGAAATGCAGAAGAGTTTAAAATACAAATTACACACAAAACTCATGAGCTGCTATTCTTTTATTGATCACACAAAAACTTGATAATTACAATAAACCGGTTGAAGGGTATTTAACCTTTTACAACTAGCAACTCGCTTAAAATATCTTAACATGCAACCACACACTTAATTGGACTATGACTTAACTCTACTTGACTCAACACTTAAACACTCAGCGCTCAATTAACTGACTCTCTAATTTTAACCAACTCCTTAACAAAGTAATTATTTTATTTTAACACATTACATATGAATCCGCAGATTCAAGTTAGAGGCCAACTAGTGTCTTAGTGTGTTCCAACACAATCCAACCGACATATTTAGGCCGATAGGCCTTCCTTTGAAAGAGACTTTCGTCGTCCTTTTGTTTCTAACGTTGACACTTGGCGTCCACATTCAGCTACATTGGAACCTTGTTTAATTGACATGTAGCATAGGTTCTCGGACTATTCCTCCATCACCAAAACTGCTTTCCGCTTTCTTCTCTTCCACGACCTGCTACAATAACTCGTCTGCTAATCTTACAAGAAATCCTGTCTGCTAATCTTACAAGAAATCCTGTGTTATTTGTTTATAAGGGCGATGTTGTGGGTTCGACCTCGGTGATTTCTTTGTCTGATGGATAGGGATTGAGGTTGGGATTTGGGATTCGGGATTTAGCAGTCGTTCGGCCTTTCAGAGGTGTTCATGAGACCATAGATTCAAAGAATCTGCAAGATTTCTCGCTTTTCTTGAGTTCAGAGAGAGAGGGCCTTGAGAGAGACTGGTTTCAGCAATTTCTTTTTCTTCCATGCCTTTTCTATGCTTTTCGATTCAACAAATTGCAAGGAGCAGCTCGATCAACCTCAAGCGCTTCTGCGACCGTATGTGTTCTTGAATTATTATACACTACTTTGTTATTAATGGTAAATTCTTTTCTTGGAAGAATTTGGAGATGGTATAAAACTTTAGATTTCATTGGTAAAATTTGTTTGGAAAATGGGTCATTTCACCCTCAATTTGTTACTGGAGATCGTTTGAGCCAAAGATTTAGCCTCTTTATAGAGAATTTTGGTTATATATGGCTTGTTAGAGCTCGAAGTGTCTGTGACTTATTCAATATCGTCCGGGACAAATTAATTTAGCATTTCAACGATGAAATTTGGCTGGAAAATGGTGGCTTTTGCTACGCAGATCAGATCAAGCTATTTTTAAGGATTTTAGACACTTACGGCTATTATATTTCTCGGCTGCTATATTTCGTTAAGCACTTTAAAGGATAGGCTATCGAGCTTATGCTCGAACAACACGGCACTCAGCAGAAATGAACTTAGGGCAGAGTGCTGTATTTTCTTAGTTGAATATGTCCTTTTCAACTTGTGTTCAAACTTTATAATACAAATATTTATCTGTGCAAGGTATTAACTGCAAGATTCTATTTTGTGTGAAACTTTTTGTTATGCATTTGAATGGCATACATCCTGATTGGAGCAATTTGTTGACGTCTCTATACTTATTTTCTCATCCATCCACCACACTAAGTACAGACCAAAACTAAAGGTTATAGCAGCGGTGCGTCGCAGGATTCGAGTTTAGCGCATTTTGCGAAAATGACTATGGGATTCTTCCCAAGGACTTCGGGGTCATCTGGGCCGCAAACCCTAAATCCTGCATCTTCTTCTGCTAGAGTCTTTTGAAACAAAACATTACAAATTACTGAGAAGGAAGTTTAAAGTTAGCAGCGATGGGGGTTTCGAGACACCACCTTCCTTTATTTCTCACAATATGACAGAGTAGGTGAAATGCCTGAACTGGACTGATTTTTATTTAATAATTGGATGAGGAACATGCACTTTCTTTCAGTGCAAGAAGCTTCCGCCAGAGACATCTTCCTCCCTTCACTTGCTTCGGGCTTCCACTTCAAAGTTCTTTCCAAGGTAAATATCGTTATACCCAGCTCTGTAATTTTCTGAACTTTATCTCAATTTTACCGTCAAATTTTGTCCCTTCACACTCCTACATTGTTTTCCTTTCAGCCGCAAACCCTAAATCCTGCATTTGCTTCTACTAGAGTCTCTTAAAATCACTGTTATTTATTTTAAATGAATCTATGAAACCATAGGTTTCTTAATTTTTTACTCGCGCCAAATGTCTCTACATCTGAGGATTAACTTATCTTCTAAATTTGAGTTAAATGCCCTCTTCTTCTTGCTTAGATTATTAACATTGTTTTCTTTTCAGCTACAAACCTTAAATTCTTCTTCTGCTATAGTCTTTTGAAATTATTTTTCCTTTCTTTTAAATAAATCTATGGAAACATAGGTTGCTTAAATTTTTAATCGCACCGGATGTATCTGCGTCTAAAGATTAACCTATCTTCTAAATTTTAGTTAAATGCCCTCTTCCTTTTGCTTAGTTTTTTAAGCATGCCAGATATCTCTGCTCTCAGAGGGTTAACATGTTTCTTCTAAATTTAAATTTTAAGACCTCTCATTCAATCGAGATAGCTTTAAGTTTTCTTTAAAATAAAAAATGATTTTAACATAAATTTACAAAAATCACCATATTCTGCCTGATCTGCCTAATCATTGCCTCCATCTTACATTTAATTTCATACTAACTCCAATGGATGTTATAGCCGATAATTAAGCTACACAAATAAAGCGGTTCAATACAAATGTTGTTATGGGAATTGAGGTTGATTTGAAACTGCTAGAATCTTTTGCAGATACTCAATTTCATGACAGTGGCTTGGATGAGCTTGAAGGTGCAACATATCCAAAAAAGTCTTTTGTTAGAGGCAAGGCAGTTGGTTAGTATTTTATTAAACAACCATCCAAGATGCTTGTTTAAGGGCTATGTGTTCCCCTGTTTCTGCCGCTTCTGGAAGGAAAGCGTGCTGTTGTAATCTGGATCATTGTCTGGAATCTACAACTCCAATAGTTCCTCTTCAGTATCTGCCCAAGGTACTTGCTTTGAAACCCTATTGTGATGAGCCTCCAGTCTATTTCCGATAATTTTCTAGTATTCCAAGTGTATTTATTATATCCCTAGTAATGTTAGGCTTGTAGCTAAATGTACATTTTAGGATTTTGATATCTTCTGTTACGAACCCTGTATTTTTAACAACACAATATTTTCTAGCTGTTCTGTCATTGGCTCTTCATTGATAATAGGAATAATTCTTGGTTTCACAGACATTCATGAAAGGATGGAGGGATTCTGAAGCCAAATCCATGCCCTTCTTCAGTCTTGGTGATCTGTGGGAGTCATTCAACGAGTGGAGTGCATATGGTGCTCGAGTACCGATAGTGTTGAATAGAAGCGACACTGTTATGCAGTATTATGTATCGTCTCTTTCTGCCATTCAACTTTACACTCACCCTTCTAGACCTAATATTGGCACCAGGTAGATTATCCAATTCACCAGTTATTTTCATAGCAAGTCATGTCAAAGGGAGGTTCCTTAAATTTTTTGTAAATCTAACCACAGCTGAATGCTTTTGTATAATAATAATATGGTAAATAAGGCATAATATACACCATAGCTCCTGTTGTTTTAACTTTAAAAATTTAGCTCTTGTTGTTTAACAATTGTTTTTGGAGAAATCTATCTTTGCAAACGATTCTGCTCTAATGTTGCTCCATACGATGAAAATATTGCATGCTTTGGCGGCTCTCTATATCAGTTGTGTCATATCTGAGACGAGATTTTGCTTGTCAGAATTTTGTGTTAATGCACATGTCTTTCATTGGAGCAATATCATTTAAAACTTGATAACGTTTGGACACGTGATTCATATTGGCTCAGTTGAGTCCTGAACATGCTCTATTTTTTTGCAGGTCCCCTGGTGAGGAGAGTGATGCAAGTGATGATTATAGAGATACAGGGAGTGAAGGTAGTAGTAGTAGTGATGAAGCAGAGTGAGACTAAAAATATGGTGGGGCAATAGAAGTCACTCTAAAGCTGCACAAAAAGGCTTTTCTAGTGATGATGGTGAAGGAAGCAGTTGCCCTTCACTTCAATATTTTGAGCGAGCAACTCCATATAGTCGTGAACCTCTGGCTGACAAGGTAAGATTCGGTTATGCATTTATTTTGAGGAATGTTTTATTTCATGGTGTAGTTTCAATTGCGAGGTTAAAATTAATATCTGTTAACTGGATGTTGCAGATTGGAGATCTTGCCAACGACTTTCCACAGCTAAAAACCTTAAGAAGCATTGATATGTTGCCAATCAGTTGGCTATCGGTTGCTTGGTATGCCATCAATTATACTTGTGCAATCATTGATTAAGCTGGTGTGGAGGCCAGTTAGTTATTAAGCATTCCTGTTCTATTGGATTTTGTTCAATGTGATTAGTAATGTCTAGATGAATTTTCATTATCTACTGTTATCTAATTAAAACAAGAATTTCCTTACAGGTACCCGATATACAGGATGCCAACAGGTCCAACCTTGCGAGACCTAGCTGCCTGCTTCCTAACTTTTCATTCCCTTTCAACTCCACTAAAAGGTTTGATTCATCTATTTTCTATTTTCTTTCCCTCCATCTTGTTGCTACTTTGTTCACATAGTTTTCATATCAGTAAAGCATGTTGTTGATTTTTGAATTCTGATTTTCTCACTCCGCATTTGATCTCTAACTGATGTTTTGGGAGATGGTGGCAATATTCATGTAAGTACTGGAGGGAAAAGTGTTCCTGTCACTCCGATAAACAATTCTGGGGGTTCTCCAAAGACAGCTTTACCGGTATTTGGTCTAGCTTCTTACAAGTTGAAGGGGATAGTGTGGAGTACTGATGGCAACTGTGAACGACAACAGGCTAACTCTTTGTTTCAGTCAGCTGATCAATGGTTGAGATTACATCAGGTGAAACATCCAGATTATAATTTTTTCCTTTCACATGGTTCTTCATATGGAGGATGAACTAGGAACATCCATAACAATGGGGTTTTTGTTGAAACGAAAGAATCAGTTGGGTTATGAATGGCTTTTTTTTCTTATAGCCATTAGTAAGGCAAAATACCAAGAGTCAGTGGAGTGTGTCAACAAGCAAGTTGAGGGTTGTTCACAAATCTTCGTCTATGATCTCCTCAATATAGTCAAAAGATAAAAATATAAACATTCTCAAAAAATTCTTCAATAGAAAATGAAAAAATGTGAGTCAAAACTCGTACCAAAAGGGTATATTTAAGAGAGAATGGGTTTTTGGGTAAACTTTTGGCTTGTCTGTTGTAAGAGAAAATTGATGGAAAAAAAAGTGAAAAGAAAAGAAGAATTGCCATTTATTAAATAGGAGGAAGGGGAAACGCTGAAAGAGATGACGTGTCCTGCATTCCAAACTCTATGTCAGCACGACAATGCCATAAACCATTGCAGGTTGAATTTTAAGTCAACAGTTTTTTCTCTTCCTTTGATTTCAATTCAGGTACGCTCATTCTCTGGGACGAAAGTTCATGGATGTGGTTGCAGACGACTATCATCCAATGTAGACTGCCTGAGTAGATATTTAATTTAAATCCAAACTTTTGACATGAAAACACTGATTTATGATGATGGGCTGACAATGGATATTGTCTAGAGTGGTATCTGAAAAGTTGTGTGCCTAGTGGTGGCAATTGCTATTACTGTGAGAGCATTCGTTGGTTTTTGAGTAATTGTTGAGAGCATTTGAGTATTTTCTCCAAGGGATTTTTGCGACATTAAAACAAATTGTGGCTAGTGTAGGATCAACTTTTTTCCTATCAGGTTCTCTTTGGAGTTGACGAATTAAGAAAATAAGAAAAAAAATGAAAAGAAAACCTTTGATTCTGAGTCAATATTAAGATATTTTGTGTCAATTTGCTTCCAATGGTTGATGAATGATTTGATTTTCTTCAACGTGATTAGAAAAGTAGTTATCAATATTTTCCCAGTAGTGATCAAAGCATGACGTGAGTTATCTAATTATTTTTTCAAAATTTCCAGTAGTTAATTATTGGGATGACTAAGTTGCAAAGAGAGCTTTATGTCCATCATATGATTTTTATTGTGTTATACGTCAAGGTGGGAGAAAAAGAAAAGTAAAAGATCAGAACTATGAGAATTTAACATGAACATTATTTTCATTTTTTTGAGTTGTATGATCAACTATTGTTAGGTGAGTGTTCTCATAGTTGACTGTAAAGATGGTTGAAGTATTGGGCTTAGTGGCTTGCTATGTTTGTATTGCTTTGATATATATTTGAAATTATTCAGTGTTGTTCATTTGTCATACTTTTGACATACCTTGGGCGGATATATATTTTCATTCAAGGAAATGTTTAGGAAAAGTATTATGTTGCTAGAGTTGTGAATTGAGATTTTAAGAAGTTGCTTGGGGCTATTGTGGATATAATAAATTATACTGATAGTTTGGAATGTGCAGGAATTTTGCTTTAGAAACATAGAATAGATGTGGTATCTCCAACCCAAAGTGATGCTCGTGGATTCTCGATCTATAACCAATTTCATGCTTTCTCATCTCAGGAACATCGTAGGCATAGAGTAGGTGGAACTTTCTACTTGGGTCTGTAATTACATTTTAATTAAACCGTGGTCACCCCTCTTGGCATGATCTGGTTCTTCTTTCACTGGATGATCACATTGTCACTATCGAAGTGGCAGTGTTAAATCAAGACTTTCTGTTCTAAAGATCACCTTCGTTGTCCATGGTTGGATGCCATGTACATGATGGTGTCGCCAAGTGTAAAGACCCCTACAACCCTCTGGACTACACTTCAAATAAACTTGTGACCAATCTTACAAGTTAATGATTATGAAACTTGCATTTGTCCTATTCTGGGGAGTTTTTAACAAAAAGTAAAAGATAAAAATTATGAGAATTTAGCATGAACATTATTTTCATTTTTTTGAGTTGTATGACCAACTATTGTTAGGCTAGTGTTCTCATAGTTGACTGTAAAGATGGCTGAAGTAGTGGGCCTAGTGGCTTGCTATGTTTGTATTGCTTTGATATATATTTGAAACTATTCAGTGCTGTTCATTTGTCATACTTTGGACATACCTTGGGAGGATGTATGTTTTCATTCAAGGAAATGTTTAGGAAAAGTATTATGTTGCTGGAGTTGTGAATTGAGATTTTAAGAAGTTGATTGGGGCTATTGTGAATATAATAAATTATACTGATAGTGTCGAATGTGCAGGAATTTTGCTTTAGAAACATAGAATAGAGGTAGCGGTATCTCCAACCCAGAGTGATTATGAGAATATATTGTTGATTGATTTCTTGCTGTCAAATTATGGCGGTATCTCTAACCCAGAGTTATTATGAGAATATATTCATGTTTCAATACTTTACTTTTTGTATCTTTTTATATGTGCTAGAGTTGTAATGGGATGGTAGAAACTAAAAATAATAATTTATATAATTTTGATTAAGGATTTATTTTATTTTGGGCAATTTATTGACTAGGTTTAGTTTGAATGGTTGAATTATTATAATATTTATTATTTGAAACCAAAATACAAAATATAAATTTATTTGTTGGAAGCTTATGTGTCCGGGTTCTTGCTTATCAAAAGGAGGATCGAGCACCATAATGCAATTACATTGAGAGATGCGCCATGCATATATAGATTATTGCAAGCGACCGAAAAGTATGATACTTATACATAGATAGTAATGAAGTGACCGAAAGGTCGAATGCTAGATGGTTGAAACAAATATATATATATATATATATATATATATATATATAATATATAATATATATATATAATATTATATATTATATATATATATATTATAGAGAGAGAGAGAGAGAGAGAGAGAGAGAGAGAGAGAGAGAAGAGAGAGAGAGAGAGAGAGAGATAATCTAAGCGGCATATGAATATAAGAATAATGATTGTAGATACACAAGCATAATATTAAGAATATAGGTAGAGAAAAGTTAAGTGAAATGTACTAACCGTGTATTATAAAAATAAATTAAAATAAAACGCATAGACCATGGAAGGTTAGAAAAGTACGAGAAAGGAGATATGTGTTTGTGCATTGGAGCTATTATATATTAAGGAGATTACACCGGTAATGCATGTGAGGTAGGTTTTAAAGAAAAAATGATTAATAATTGGTTATGTTTTTTTTTTATAATAAAAAAAAAAATTTTATAACGGAGATACATAAGTTTATTTATTATTTTTTTTCTATTTAAATATAATATATAAAATCACAGGTGACAAAATTAGGTGCTCAAAACCACTAGTGGTAGTTAGGAATAATATTAACATTAAAGATATATATTTTCATATAAATTTAATTTTTTGTGTAAGATGAAGTATGAACTTTGTTAGGGTCTAACTCTAACCCCTTTATTTATGTAATAATCTCAATGGGCCAAGTCATAATCATAGTTATTTAGAGATTAAATAAAGCCTGCATTAATAATTGTAAGTGGTTGACCCGCATTAGAGAAAAGGGACCACAATTAGTTGTAAATGGGCCATAATTAATAAAAAAAGTGGTTAACCCGTGTTATGCAAGGGATCACTAGTAGTTAGGGTTTTAAATGTCATTTAGCTATAAATATTCTTAGTTAGTAAAGGAAAGATCATCGAGTCTTATTGTAATTGAGCTCTGCTCTGCTGGAGGTTGCTCCCTCGAAGAAGCAAGTGAACATTGAATATATTTCTGAACAATAAAATACATGTTGTTTTTTCATTTTATTCTATGTTTTGGGCTATATTTCTTCACATTTCTAGTATTTTAGAATTTTTCGCAGGTCAAGGGCATAACAAATGGTAGCAGAGCACTTTCTAGGGCCAGTTATACCTCCAATTTTCGCAGAATTTTTTTAGGCTAGAGACATGTTCCGATGTCTTTAAACCACAGGATCTGTCGTTGAGCGCATAAACTTGCGGATTTAGGGAGGCATGCACACAGGAAATACAAGAGGCGATCACGCTTGTTGCAGTCCCTTGTAACCCCTATGGGTACCCCTTCAAGTAGTAGCGCACACATAACTGCGCACAAACTACACTTCCAAGCCCCCTAAGCTCACCTGAAACCTGGCCTTAGATAAGCTGTCAGTCATCTTGCTGCTATAGTACACTGAGAACAACACTCGGTGAGATCACTCGCACGTACGATAGAGTATTCAGGTAGTATGGCTAAGGGTATGGTTGATCCTCCTTAGTTAGCACCCTAAAAGATTATGTCAGGTACTATTGTTGGACCCCTGTGTATATTGCGATCTGTAGCACCTAACATTCCTTTGTGACCATAGTTCCCTCTGCTATCTGAAGATCGCCCACAACCTTATCTTTCAAATCAGATCCAACAATTAGGGTTCTGCTATCGCAGTGCAAATCAAATCAAGTGGTTGGGGTTTTGTCACTATCGTACAAGTCATATCCAACAGTTGGGGTTTTGTCACCATTGTGCAACTGACATTCAGCTGTTGGGGTTTCACAGTGCCCATCAAACTCTTTGTGCAGTTAGGCTTGATGCTACCACAGTCTGGGCCCTATTTTCGCAGGACATTGGGCAGGATCAAGTTTTTTGGAATTCAACCACTACAGTATTGATCGGCAAGCAGTAAAACTCCTTTCAGAGTTAAAAAATTAAAAAATAAAAAATAAAACTGAGACCATCCTGGGAGGCTTGCAAGAGACTTGGCCCATAAGCTTCAGGACGACGAGCTGATCGCAATGGTACCATTCACTTGTTAGCCTCAATTTTCTGATGGTCACAAATTTTTCCGAAGTGACTTCAAGTGACCCCTGCCAATAGATTCCTGAGCTCGCCCTCTTTCCAAGAAGACTACTCTTCAGTAATTGATCAGGGTTTGTGTATGGCAGGTACTAGATCTCAAGTCATGGCCTATGAGATGATCGAGAACCTTGAAAAAAGGTTGGATGAGTTCTAGGGCAATATGGATTGAATTACCTCACAACTTTCACTTCTCACCAATATGATGTAGAGGTCTCATTGGGAGGAACATAGTGTTGATGAACACCTCGAAGGAGAATTTATCCATCACGTTATTTTACATGGAAATCACCAACATTCCCACCCTCGACCAACCAAGCTGTACAAGTACAAATTTAATGGCTCTAATCTTGTGGTATGGGTAGCACAAATGGAACAATATTTCTCCCTTAATGATATGTGTGAAGATCAAACTAAACTACGTGTGGGAGCCCTTTATTTGGCCCAAGAGAGATGGCAATGGTGGTAGTCACATCAGAAATGTTATCCCGAGAACATAAATTGGCACATGTTCTCAAAAGCCATATGTGACAGCTTTGATAAGGAATCTAATTTTTTGGGTCATCTCACTAAACTTCAACAGAAAAGCATAGTAAAAGACTACATTGTAGCCTTTGAGACATTGGCCATCAGAACTAACGGCCTTAGAGGAGATGACTTCTACTTGGAGTGTTTCATCATTGGTATCAAAGAAACCATCCAAGCCCATGTCCGGATGCACCACCCAGCTATGCGAATGGACGCTTGCAAAAATGTTGTCAAGGTGGAACTCGCCTTAGTTGCCCAGTCCACTCATCCAAATTTCAGAGCGAAGGGGCGTCCCACCTAGGTTCAGGGCCCTACCCAAACACTTAAGAATCAAAAGGCGTCTCTAGCAGAAATGGCTGAAAGAAGAAAACAATGATTGTGCTACTACTGTGATGGAAAATACTCCACAAGTCATAAATGCAAGGAACAAATTTTTCAAATTGATGCTATTGATAATAGTTCATCTGAGGAAGCCCCACGCCTTGGGGGGCCCAAGGACGAAGTTAAGGAAACCTGAAAATGATATCATAAATATGCTAGAAGAACGAGTTATCTCACTACATGCTTTGGTGGACATTTCTTCACCTCAAACTCACGAAATCTGAGGCATTCTTAAACATCGAGCAACAGTGGTATTGATTGATAGTGGCAGCACTCATAACTTTACCCATAAGCAAGTTGTCGAAGTTGTTCATTGTTTTGTGTGGGCAGTCTCTAATTTCCAAGTCCTTATCTCTGATGGGGGGACCATGAAATGTGAAGGCCATTGTAAAAATATTAAACTTCAGATGGGAGACTACCACCTAAACACCCACATGTTTTCTATTGAAATGGGTGGTTTTGACATTGTCTTGGGTGTTGAATGGCTTCACACACTAGGCCTGATCCCAATGGATTTCCAGGATTTATATGAGCTTTAAGTAGAATGAACACATTCATACATTATGTGGACTCCAAGCAGGTGCTCCTACTATCATAAACTCACATCAAATGGAAAAGCTTTTGAAAAAGGGCCATCACGGAGTCATCGCCCAATTTAATTCCATCTAGGCCATTGAATCCACTACTCCTCATATTCATCCTGAGATGCAACAGGTCTTAAACTGCCACCATTGGGTATTTGACAAACCTAAAGAGCTTCCACCCTCTAGGGGTGAACATGACCATAGCATCCCTTTGGTCTCGAGGGCCCAACTACCTAATGTGCACCCATACCGATATTCTTTCGCCCAAAACAATGAAATTGAAAAAATCATAAAGGAACTCCTCAAAGAGGCTGTCATTCATCCCAACATCAGTCCTTATTCATCACCAATGGTCATGGTCCTATAGAAAGATGGAGAATGGTG
Organism: Pinus taeda; assembly: GCA_000404065.3. Taxonomy (NCBI): domain Eukaryota; kingdom Viridiplantae; phylum Streptophyta; class Pinopsida; order Pinales; family Pinaceae; genus Pinus; species Pinus taeda. The sequence goes on along the minus strand of APFE031663034.1, from coordinate 9,716 downwards.
CATGTGTCCAGACTTTTGTGCCCTCAACAAGCTCACTGTCAAAGACAAATTTCCTATTCCGGTTGTTGATGATCTTCTTCATGAACTACATGGTGCTCAATTCTTTACCTAGCTAAATCTTCACTCTAGCTATTACCAAATATGCATGAAGAAAGTAGACATTCCCAAGGTTTCCTTCCGAATTCATGAAGGCCATTATGAATTCTTGGTCTTGCCATCTGGTCTCTATAATGCTCCATCTACTTTTCAAAGCCTCATTAACCACCTACTAAAACCATATCTTCGAAAATTTGTCCTCGTCTTCTTTGATGACATTCTCGGTTACAGCCTAACCTGGGAAAAACATCTTCAACATGTAGACCTGATCTTGCAACTGCTCCAGAATCACAAATTATTTGTCAAATTGTCAAAGTGCTCTTTTGGTGTGGAAGAAGTTGAGTATTTGGGACACATTGTGGGTCGTGAAGGAGTGAGGGTTGATCCAAAAAAGATACAAGCAATGCAAGATTGGCCCCAACCAAAAAACCTTGAAGAGTTTGAGGGGATTCTTGGGTCTCACTGGATACTATCGTAAATGTGTCCGCAATTATGGTTGCATTGATAGACCCCTCACTCATATTCTCAAGAAAAAATCATTTCTTTGGGCTGATGCAGCTCAATAAGCGTTCATGGTTATCAAACAGACCATGTGCTCCACTCTTGTATTAGCCCTACTAGACTTCACCAAATATTTTGTGATTGAATGTGATGCTTCTGGTACTGGTATTGGTTTTGTGTTAATGTAGGAGGGTCGACCATTGGCCTTCACTAGCCAACAACTGAGTGGAAAACATCTTAGTCAGTCTACCTATGAGAAAGAAATGATGACCATCTTACATGCAGTAGACACCTAGCGACCATATTTGTTGGGGCGATGTTTCGAAATCTGTATGGACCATAAAGCCTAAAATAATTTTTGGAGCAGTGTCTATCATCACCACAGCAAAATAAATGGCTGGCCAAAATTCTGGGATATGATTATGAGATAATTTACAAGAAAGGGCGTGACAATGTAGTAGTTGATGCTTTATCATGCCAATTTGAGGATGAAAGCACCCTACTATCAATCTCTCTTCCCATACCAAATTGGATTGAAGAGGCTTGCAAGGAATGGTTCTCACACCTCTCTCTCTCCCAACTTATTAATAACTTGAGAGAAGATCGTAATTCCTCAACCGACTACTTTTGGAAGAATGATATTCTTCACTACAAGGATCGAGTAGTTATATCACCGACATCCACCCTCAAAACCTAAATTTTGGAAGAGTTGCACTCATCTCCAGTAGAGTGCATTGGAACGTCGCCTAAAACTAGCCTTGCCACTAACTTCAAAAATCCATCCGATCTTCCATGTATCATGTCTCAAGAAAGTCGTGGGGAATAATTACAGAATTTAAACTTGTCTACCTGAATTGGATGAGGAAGGCTCACTCTGGATCCAACCAGAACATGCCCTCGATACCTATGAAAGACATCTTAGCAGCCACACGATCAAGGAAGTCCTTATCAAGTGGAAAGACACCTCTCTAAAAGATGCGACCTAGGAACCAAACACTATTCTTTGCAACTTTGGTCTTGAGGACAAGGTTGATTTTAATGGGGGAGGGCACGTTAGGGTCCAACCCTAACCCCTTTATTTATGTAATAAGCCGAATGGGCCGAGTCATAGTCACAGTTAGTTAGAGATTAAATAAAGCCTGCATTAATAATTGTAAGTGGGTGACCTGCATTAGAGAAAAGGGACCACAATTAGTTGTAAATGGGTCATAGTTAATAAATAAAGTGGTTAACTCATGTTATGCAAGGGACCACTAGTAGTTAGGCTTTTGGATGTCATTTAGCTATAAATAGTCTTAGTTAGTAAAGGAAATATCATCAAGTCTTATTATTATTGAGCTCTACTCTGCTGGAGGTTCCCCCTCGAAGAGGCAAGTGAAAATTGAATCTATTTGAATAATAAAATACTTGTTGTTTTTCTCAGTTTATTCTGCGTTCTGGGCTATATTTCATCGCATTTATGGTATTATGGAATTTCTGATAGGTCAAGAGCATAACAAACTTTACTTCAATGTGTGCTCATTAGTATGTCTAGGATGGTTTTTAATGGGTGCATTTAAAAAAAAAAAATAGTTAATTAGAGTTTCATTTTGCATTATATATATATATATATCATGCAAAATGTATATATCATGAAAACTTATCTAACTAGTACAACCACATTAAATTTATTAATGTGGTTGATATAGCCAAAGGCTTCATTTATATCTACCATTGATAAATATATAACAAAAGAACTATTGCAACAAAAATATTATTATTAACTTTGATTTTACTTAACCCTTAAAAATCCCAGGGCTTGATAAAAAAAATAAGTGTTGAAGAGTTTCTATCCTATACAACCAAAATATAAGACAATTTTTCTAAAATTTAGTATGCTTTGAAAATCCCCAAGATTTGGAAATAATTTTTTTTAAATTTATTAAAAGTCAATGCCACCTAACAACCATTCATAAGCATAAACATAAGCATCTACACAAAGTATATGTTGAACATATTCCCTTGAGAATCAATCTAGGGTGTCAGTTAAAAAATAAAAATAAAAAATCAATAAATCTGCATCCACCTTAAATTAAAATAAGAATTTTTCAATTAATCAATTATATATTTTTACTTAAACCATTAGTTATTAAATTTTAAATTTTTAAATCTAACTTTTTAATAAAAAAATTGTAATATTTCATATTATATAGATGAATTATAATATATATAAATATTAATAAAAATATTTCCCCAAATATAATCTCCATAAAATGTGAACATATTTTTATTTTTATCTTGTTTAATAGGGGAAATCTTTAAAATTGTTATTATAATTATTAATTTGGAAAATATTTTAAAATAAATTAATATATATTTTTTAATTTTTAAATTATAATTTAAAATTTATTATACCCATAATGATAATAAATAGTTGTAAATTAAATTTATTTATAAAAAAAATGAAATCGCTCAAGTTCAAACTCAGATGATAATCTGTGATATAATGACTTTAAACTCTGTTATTAAAAATTGTGGAAAAAAGAAGTTTTATTTATTACGACTCGACAATAAGTAACAACATTATAATAAACATGACGGATTTACCTGAAGAATGGTGGGAAAGAGGATCTCGCAGGCACCATAAAGGAGGTTTAAAACAAAATATATGTTATTATAAAAGCTTCTTTGTGACAGAAGTATACATGGTATTTTTAGAAACATTTTAATACATTGAAACAAATGTGAGGAAAACTGAAAACAGAGGCCGGGAGTTCCCATCCTAAATTCAATCTATTTCGAAAAAAAAATTATATAATGCATAGTAAGATATTGATATTCCCAAATGATAATATTTCAATAGTGGTTGGTATTTCAAATAATGGTGACAAATATGTAAGGAAATTTTTCTATTAAATTTAATATAATATAACTTCATAGTGGTTAGTAATTGTTATATTCAATAATGTGCTAATGTTGTAAAGGAAAAATTTTCTTATAATCTATAAAATTTTTAAACTTATAATATTATATATATATATTAATTTCACTGTTATGAAGTTTTTTCGATAGACCACACCTGAAATTAATAGATAAACTACATGTGACTCATTATTTGATGAGAAAACTAATTGACACTGAAAAATAAATATAAATGTGGAGATTAGAAAAACTGATAAATAAATATAAATGTGGAGATTAATAAATAGTGAATGTCGGCTAAAACACGACGACAATGAGACTGACGATGAAATTTTCTTATAATATGACTGTTTGACTGTTTGGCGGTGGCTTCAACGCGAAGCTCTAATCAGAATCGAATTTTAATTTATTTTCAGCAACATTATATTCAAATTTACTGTTATTGTCGACCATGGATACATGGACAAGAATATGTTGCGTCATCCAACAAACTTTTTCCAATTTATCGGATGAAAAATGCAACAGGTATAGTTGCCACGTCAGATGAAATTATTCGTCGTGTCATTACCTGAGTAAAGCTGCCAGAATTGTGGACACCAACACCGCCATTCGTTTGTCCATATCTTTAAAATAGTTGCGGAGCAAAGCCTACATCATCGCATCCGAAATCTCGAATTCATTAAGTCCACTCGCGCTGTATAAATTCTAGCCATGGATAATGTTTCAGACGAAGCATATTGCTGGCACATTAAATCTTTATCATTGAGTTTAAAAATCCACGAACCCTCTTCTAACATACAAACATTTTGGCTAATAAAACATTGATTCAAAAATTTAAAATTTTTGTAATAAAAATATACCCTATCAACTCAATCAATAAAATAGTAATAAAGAGAATAATAAACACTATTTTGTTTGATATTATTTTATTGGATTATAATATATATCTGGAGTAATTATTATATTTGGAAAATGTGTTTCAATTTAATAAATCATATATTAAAATTAGATTCCTTATACTTAACTATTACTTCATATCTAGATGCTTCTAAAAACTCATGCTCTCATGTATAAGAGGATTCACACAATACATCAGTTCGCTTATACTTAAAACTATCTTACAGCAGTGATACAATTGGACTGGCTAACCATTATAATCAATATTCTATTACTGAAGTCATATTCCACTTTAAAAAAATCATGTTATATTCTCATATTCACCATCACAATATAAAATATTAAAAATCAAAATTTATCCAAAAAAATCACCTAATTACAACTAAAAATTCCAAAAAAAACCATAATTAAACAATAATTTTTAAAATTATTAATATTAAAATATTAATATTATTAAATTAATAATTTTTAAAAAACAAAATTGACATTAATTAACATCCCTATATATTAATCTTATACAATCATGTTTTTTCCTTTCCTAATAATTATATTATTAATCTTGTATATAATAAATTAACAATTTTGAATTAAATGATTTATAATAGTAAATTTTTTTTTAATTTTCTTTTACGTAGTAAAAGAATTTGTATTTTTTAAATAAAAACATTTAATAAATATACATAAAAGTCATTTACAATCTTAACTATTCGGGTTAAACTCAGCAATTTGGCTTAGATTCAACTATTAATATGATCATTACTTTCTTGTTTCGTTTGTTACTCTAAAGTATGCGTTGGTGAGGACACCAAGTTCCATTCTTATTTTATAACATAGCCTTGGTTTATTTATTTGTCATCATCTTCCCTAGGGGGCTAGATACTAAGACTCCAGTAAGGATCTCCTTTTCGAACTCGAGATGTACATACAGAAAAATAAAATTCTACAATATTAGCCTTGGTTTATTTATTTGGCATCATCTTCCCTAGGGGGCTAGATACTAAGACTCAGTAAGGATCTCCGTTTCGAACTCGAGATGTACATACAGAAAAATAAAATTTGCTTGTAGAATTGCATAATACTTCGATTATATACTCTTGTTGTTATATGGTTCCAAACTTTAGATTGCATTCTTTTGATCACAATATTTCCTAAGCTCTTTTAGAGTGTGTTGCACATGTGGATTATTGCTGATTTTATCATTCTATTAAGCTCTGTTACCTTCCCGGTGAAGTTCTCTAGAGGACAATATAATGAGACTGTACGCATAATATTGATAATGATTATGTTCCCTAGTGTTGGTCTTGTGAAAAGCTATGATGGGCGTAATTAATCACCTTGTTATTTAAGGTCGAGATAATCAGAATTTTTTATATTTTTAGCAGCTATATATTTAGGCTGATAGGCTTTTCTATGCATCACCTATAGTCAACACTTTTACCCTGCTCAGTTGGATCAGGTGAGACACTTTCAACCATTGATATGAAGTGACCATTGATATGAAGTGTGACTACTTTTTCCAAATATCGATTGAGTTGCTTTACTGCTTTTTACCATTCTTTTATGTCACTCTTGAACATATTTTCACTGCTTTTTCCTTGACAGTTGTTGTTGCTGTTCTTTTTCACTGGCTTTTGGCAAGTTCTTCTTCCCTGGATTTTGGCAAGCACTCATTAATATTAATCATCTCACAGAGCGTGGTTCTCACTTTCATCTCATCATTTTCTTCAATACTCTGCATTGCATTGGCTTGCCTTCTTTCTTGTTCAAGTTTATTTCCTTTGTTGCATGGCCATGCATTTTGGATAATGTTTTTTTTAAAAGAGTGTTTGCATGGTTTATCCTGGAGATTCTATTTTGTTGTTTGTTGTTGTTATGTTCAGCAGAAGAATAGATAGACATAAAATTCTTCATTCATTGGAATGAAATTCTCTCGAAATTTTTTATGGATAGAAGCATGTATGCTTTTGGTTTTCAATATCTATGGGTTGAAAAGCAGGGTGGTAAATAATGGCTATGCATGGAACCCAATTTTTTCAACAGTTTCAATCCATTATTTCTTTATTACAGTGAAGCTGTGAGAAAATCGCAAAGGCTTTAACAGTGGAGATAGTGCTTTTATTTTGCTGAATGATTTTGCCCTGCCTATTAATTTTGCAACAGGAGAAGAGAAAATCGGAGAATAATATAAGACGAGAAGCTTCGATTTCTGAATCTGTTTAAGGTTTCATGACTGGGTCGATCTAACAGACTATCGAAACGGAAAGCGTATTGGAAGGGATGGAGCTCGATTCATTATGAAGTTAAAGTGGGGGGACGGGATAAAGCAATAGAATATTGGTGTTACGTTCTGTATTGAGACTGAAAACACTCAACCTGCGTTTGTCAAAAATGTATCGCAAAATAATCGGACATGGTAGCTTCTCTCCATCCATCTTCGGACCAAGGGGATGATACTTGTAGCTTTTATCCCTTCAATGAAGGTTAAGCCCTTACCCTACTTTTCTCTGTTTAGATCTCACCCTTGGTCGTATTACGTATATAACAATTTTGAATTCCATCCCATTTTTTTTTCTTAGTGTGCATTATTCAATCGCTGCTCTTATTTTTCCTTTTTATATAAATATTGAGAGAGAAAATATCTGAGAAAATTTCATTTGACATTGCATTTTGGGCATGATGGATAAAATTCGAGGAAATATGGAATTGGACCCAATTGTATATATCAGAGCCCCTGCAGATCTGAAGACTCCCCGCCAATATTTGACCTCTTAGCGTGGGTTTTCTATTTATTTCCCTTTTCCTTTTCTTTTTTTGCAAAAACCAAATCATGGATGCCTGACCCAATCTTGCCGCTGTTTTTATATCCGATTCGGATGGTAGGCGAGGCTATGGTTTGATCGGGGTCTCATGTGTAGAGGGCGCCAAATTACTGTAACCGTTGGATGCCCAAATAACGTTGTAGATGCTCTCCGAGCTATATAACCTCTTTTGGTAGTGATTATGTCTCATGTCTTTGAAGAAAGGGCGTGGAATTGATGAATTAATGCAACGCGCACGGTCCTTTGTTGGATTTTCCTATGACTTTGTCGAAGCACTCAACAGTTGGTTTTCAGTGCACCGGATTCCGTCACCAGAATCTCCAAAAAGTTGCATTATAGACAACTCCATTTCTCTGCAATTGTCTATAATGAGACTTTTTGAAAGCCTTTCCGGTCGGTTAAAATCCAGCGGCAATTTCTTGGAATCGTAAGTTTGATATCTAGTTTCTGCACAATCAAAGCGTCTCAGGGGTTTTTCATGGTGCTGAATCCAAATATGCAGTTAAAAAATCATTTTAACTGCAACAAATCAAGATTTAACCTCAATTTCTTCCGCCAGATTCCGTCACAGGAATCTCCAAAAAGTCGCATTATAGACAACTCCATTTCTCTACAGTTGTCTATAATGAGACTTTTTGAAAGCCTTTCCGGTGGTTTTTTTCGGTTAAAATCCGGCAGCAATTTCTTGGAATCGCAAGTTTGATAGCTAGTTTCTGCACAATCAAAGCGTCCCAGGGGTTTTTCAGGGTGCTGAATCCAAATATGCAGTTAAAAAATTATTTTAACTGCAACAAATCAAGATTTAACCTCAATTTCTTCCGCCGGATTCCGTCACCGGAATCTCCAAAAAGTCGCATTATAGGCAACTCCATTTCTCCGGATTCCGTCACCGGAATCTCCAAAAAGTTGCATTATAGACAACTCCATTTCTCATTGGTGCAAAGTATTGAATAAACATATTTTATGGGTTTTATTTTTTAATTTACAAAAAAATAATTTAAAAAATATAAATTTAAAAAACAAAATGTAAAAATAACATGTGCAATTTGTACAACTCTCATTATATCAATCTATACTCTAATGACATGATATGTGTACTATAATATGAACATTAATCTTAAAAAATTTGCCATAACTTCATACTAAAAATAATATTAATTATTTATTCATTATTCTTCAATATCAATTATATATAGATATAGATATATATAACCTTTATTCTACCAAAAAATTGTTTAATATTATTAATAACAATTATTTTTTTATAAAAAAAAATAAAACAAATATTCATATAATTCATGTTACAATTTTATTATTATTTAGAGTAACTTGTTGTAACATTAAAATATTTTATTAAACTAAACCGCAAAAAATGCTAACTATACAAATTTATTTATCATGATAAGTACATCTATCATCATTATTTATAAATATAAACACTGGTCAAATACATCCTTGTCAACATTAAAAAAAAATCTGTATATATATTTAATGCATTCCACTATGCAATTTAGATATAATTCATAACAAGTTCAATGCTTAACCACTTAACTCTACAACCTAGTAATTCACGGTTACCTAAGTTTCCAAACTATTTTTAATATGGCATAGAAATGGCTTACGGGGTCCTCTCGCAGTTAAGGGTGACAGCTTGTGGCTCACTTCCCAAGGATGACAATTGGTGTCAATCCTACCGTTGATCTTGTAGGGTTTAGATCCAACGGTCCAATGACCCTCATGCGGCATAAGAATAACAACCCCGTTTTGTTCACGGTTTCTCCAATCATTGTTACCCGATGCCTTCGTCGCAGTAGCTCAGTTCCAGTTCCAGTTTTAAGGGAGGGTTGTTCTACACCGATCCAAAGGTAACCATCAACCTGTGAAATATTTTCCTATGTCCTTAATTGCTGAGGTCTCTCGTTGAGTTGAGGCTCATCTTTCCGTCAATTACAGGTGGAATTCTTTCGGATGTTACAGGCAGAGGTGTGCAGCAGACAAACAAATATACATACACAGCAAATAACCAAACACAGGAGACAGCAGATTAACGTGGTTCACCCAACCAATCTGGGCTACGTCCACCAAACATAGGCATCGACAATCTTTATTAATCAAACAGGAGACTACAAAATTAATCAAGTTCCTCACAAACTCTCTCACCCAAAAACAATCTGTATGGATACCTATTTTATAGCTAGGAGAATCTAACTGCCTCATAAATCCTCTCACAACAAATATAGGATGCATTAATTCTCTCCCAACAACCTGGAGGTAATCTAGCAACAAATTCCTATTGTTGTCACACACTGATATTTTTGCCTATTTCAATGAAACAAAAAATCTCAACAATCTCCACCTTGACAACAATTAGCCTGATACCATGTTTGTTTATTATTTTATCTTTTCTGCAAGCCAAGAGAAGCCAAACACCAACGTAGCTTCTCTAACAAAACTGGTTTCGTGAACATGTCTGCACAATTCTCCTTTGTATGCACATTTTCA
>APFE031663029.1:0-11170 GCA_000404065.3 Pinus taeda | reverse complement strand
CATAGACGGCCAGAAATAGCCAGCGCGCAATATATTTTGGGCAGTGGCATACCCAGACATATGACCACCACACGCTCTAGAGTGACAATCATTTAAGACCCTTTCAGCTTCCTCATGAGTCAAACAACGTCGAAAAATAGAGTCCGCCCCACGACGATAAAGAGTATCTCCAATAATTTTGAATTGTTGGGACTGGAATCGGATTTTTCGACAGTCGGATCGTGAAAGTTCAGGCCGAAAGGAGTGGGTTTGGAGATAAAAAATGATATCTCCATACCACGGATCTAAAGTGCTGATTAGAAACAAGCATTCGTCCGCAATGGGCTCCTCCGCCACAGTTTCCGTGTCAATACGCGGGAAGTCACACATTAATTCCGCAAAAACTAAAGATTTCTTTGACTTAGATTTTTCAAATTCCAAGTCGAACTCCTACAAGATGACAATCCATTTGGAGTACTTGCCCCCCAGTAATTTCTTGGTCAAAATATAGATCATAGGGTTGCAATCAGAAATAACTGTAGTTTTGCGTAGTAAAATGTAATGACGAAAAGGTTGGATAGCTTGAACAGCTGCCAATGCCAATTTCTCCACATGTGAATATTTTTGCTCAGTTGGATTTAACGTGCGACTAAGGTAATATATTACATGTTCTGTACTGAATTCATCTTCCTGAACTGACACCATTCCGATGGTGGAATAGGAGGCGGGGAGATACAAGAAGTAGTCCTGGTTGTAGTTGGGAGGATGTAACAGCGGTGCATGGGTCAACGCGTGTTTTAGCGCATCAAAATATTTCTCAGCTATCTCATCCCAAAAGAATGAAGTATTCTATTTCAACAACCAGGTAAAACCCTTTGTGATCTCGGCGTAGTTAGGGATAAATTGATGTAAAAAGTTTGCTTTCCCTTGCAAACTTTGGAGTTGGCGAAGACTCGAAGGAGGAGGAAATTTGATGATAGCTTCGATCTTCGAAGGATCAACGTGAATGCCGGCTTTCGAAACTAAAAATCCCAGTAATCGACCCGTTTCAATACAGAACACACACTTTTGGGGATTCAACTGAATTCGATAATGCCTACACCTCATAAAGATTGCTCGTAAATGGATGAGGTGATCAGCTCGATGTAATGAATGAGCAGGCAAGTCATTGAGATAGGGTTGCACAATGTGTTTTATATCATGAAAAGCATAAGACATGGCACGTTGAAAATTTGCGCTAGCGTTCTTAAGGCCAAAAGGTAATTTGAAATAAGCAAATGTCCCCCACGGACAAATGAATGCCGTTTTTGGTTGATCAGCAGGCAGAATATTTTTGATTGTATCTGGAAAAGCCATCCATAAAGGAGAAAATTTCACTACCGGCACAATCATCAATAATTTGATCGATATAGGGAGTAGGGTAATTTTCCTTTGGACATGCTCGATTAATGTCCCTATAGTCGACACATATTCTTATTGTCCCTTGCTTTTTGTTCACGGGAACAATATTCGATACCCAATCAGTTAACGGGATCGGATAAATGAAACCTGCTTTCAATAATTTTTCAACTTCTGCTTTAATTGTAGCAGCTTTTCTTGGGTGAATCTGACGCAGACGTTTCCGAACGAGTTTAGCATCCGGGTAGGTTTTAATTTCATGAACTATGATTGTTGGATCAATTCCTGGAATTTCCTCATATGACCAAGCAAACACATCACGAAATTCTTGAAATAGGGCCTTATATGTTTGAATTTCATCTTCCGTACAAGAGGCACCTATATGAACGTTTTCAACAATTCCAGGCTTAACTGAAATGTCAAGGGGAATAGTTCGAGAAATATTTCCCAAATTTAACTCGGAATCAGGATGTTTCATTGGATTCTGAGTGTCCTTAACATATTCAATTGTAAAGATTGATGAAAAATCATTTTCGAAACGATCGCTCTTGAGTAAAAACGAAGATTTGTGATGAAGATCTTCCCATGGTAACTCATCGACGCATAGGATTTCACGAATTTGCTCATCTGATTGAACAAGTTCGGAAAACGTTATTAATTCCAAGTTTGATGTCAAAAGTGACTCCTCATGGACCACGTTCATTAAGTCGAGTTGGGTTGATGTTGGGTCGGAAAACGACTGCACGGTCTGATATGCAAGTTCATATGGACTCAAAGGCATAAGAGTACCAAATGAGTCTATCTCAGATTCAGAAGGTATGATCCAAGGATCATCATTGAAAATGGTTCCTAATGAAATCATATGAATGGTTGCATTAGAAGACGATGCGTTGATAGGAGGGAAAGGAAAAGTGCCCCGTAAACCGGAATCTTTAACTAACCCTACACCAACATCCTTATAAGGGATCGTCGCTTTACCAACATGCTGAATGCTCTCAGCAGAGGCTGGGTCAGATGAAAAGTATGACAAGTGGTCTATAGTTACGATCTTTCCATTATGAGGGAACTTTATAAGCCGGAAGACCGATGAGACAACTGCTGTCATAGCGTAAGACCAACTACAACCCAAGAGAAGGTTGTAATCTAGAGGGGCATCAACCACCTCCACATCTAGATTAACGGTTTTACCGTCAACCCCTATAGGTAGATCCTGTAAAATGTCAAAAGGATGAAACCCATGGCCATCAAAGGCCTTAAGAATCATCGCGGATTGATTTATTGAAGGAGAACCAAGCGATCTCCAACACTGTATCGACATAATGCACATGGAAGCTCCCTCGTCAATCACAGTCCTATGAACAGGTCTGTTTTTGACTATCACTGGAATCTGGACAACCATTTGATGAGGTAAACGCGGTGCACTATTTTCTAGATCGAAGATTATAAGGTTCGGGTCCTGAGCGTCAATAGCTCCTATAGCCGACAAAAGTAATTTGCGCTGTGCTAGACATGATTGCAGCACTTCCAAAGCCGACATTTCCAAGGGTGAAACAGCTAAATCCTCAACAATGTTATAGTTCTGAGCCACTCTCGCATGTGGATTGAAAGCAGACTTTCGAAGTACACCCTTTGTGGGCGATTTGATTACTAAGTCTGGGTTAGGTTTCTCGATATGTAGTGTGTTAGACTCCGTCTCATGTCAGAGATTGATTCTTCTTCAAAACCCTGTTTTGAAGAAGAAATCATAATGTATTGTTTTAAATTATGTAATTTATCTTCAGCTCTTCAAAAGGCGGCAACAACTTCAACCTCCTATCTCTGCAAAAGCACAAAACAAAACATCATCAGCAATCCCTGCATTTGATCATTTCTGGTAAACAGAGTTGTTGCTAATGCGACCTTGGCAAAGGTGGCTACTGTTCCCAAAACCTAGCTGCTTGCCTCTACACCAAGTAGAGGAAGGACAACGCATAAACCAAATAAATGAGGCATTTCTCCAGTTGTGTACTATCTCAAGGGATATGAATATGAAAGTAAGAAGTGAAGCTCTTTATGCTCTTGGAAGAATGTGTCCCTTATCTGAAAGTGTGTTGTTTCAAGCTTTGAATAAGAAGATTTTGGGGCAAGCAGCGAAGAGGGTATCAAATAACTTCTCTAGTGGAACTCCTGAGGGTGATAGAGACCTAGCATGCCATGGTAGAGGATTAGAGCTTCTCACTTTTAGCGCTGTTGAAGATGAATTCTCAGAGGTTCGTATAGCTACCATTGACAATTTGATAAGGCTCAGTGGATTCTCTAAGAAATTTGCTGATAATGCACTGGACTAATTTGATGGATGTGTTGAATGATGATTCTATGAAGGTTCGCATGCATACCTTGCATGGTTTGCTACACATGGCTCATGTTAACAGTTCGACAGTGCAGGAAAAACACATGCATGTGTTTCTTGGTATGTTCGATGACATCAACTCTGATATACGTTCTGCAGCAAGGAAACTTCTTGGTCGAATAAAGCTACCCAGCATATCTATGTTTACATGACAATTGAAGCTCTTATGACTAATCTGGACAAGCATCCTCAGGATGAGCAAGATATTATCTCTGTTATGTATTGCATGGGCAAAAGCCGTGGCACATATATCTTGTGCTCTGCGAATGAATTTGTACAACAGATAACAACATATTCAAATGAAGATTTAGGTTTGGATCAACCTCAAGTAGCAGCGTTATTGATCATGATGTTGGCAGCAGAAGTCTCAAATGTAGGAATCCATTTTCAAATCCCAAAAGAGGTGGTTTCATAGGCGAAATATTTCCATGGAAAGTTCATTAGTGCTCTGGGATCAACTGTAACTGTAAAAATGCAGAGTCTTACCTTTGGGTTCCTCCCTCTATCATATAGATATTTTGATATACCAAGATTCTTCTTTTGAGGAGGTTAAGAATAGGAATGCAACCCAAAAAGGAATGGAGGTCAAGTACTCTAATGTATTGGAAGTGGAGTTCGATGAAACAGAGAATCTGAAGAAGGTATAAATAAAATCCGTCCCTGAATGAAAGTGCATTAGTGAAATCTGTAGCCATCCGACTCTGTTAGCAAGTGAAGTAATGGTGAGTTTCTGAGAGATGGGATTGACAAATCACTCACAAGTTTTCAGTGTAGGGTGTTCATCAAAATCACCACTATTCTATCTTATTGGTTTGCTATCTTATTCTTTTGGTTAATCACCCTCTGAATCAGGCTTTTAGGTGAATTTTCTGCTGTTCAGTTTAGGGGTGCTTGCTAAGTTTTTGGTGAAAGCATCTGAAATCTATTCAATCTAGAGCTGGGCAAGCTATCATTGAGCAGAACGATCAACCTGTTTTACTCCCGAAATCTTGATTGGAGAGCGATTTTTCGGGATCCATGTCAGCCTTTGTTTGTGGATGTTGGAAGCGATTCTGGTGTAGACCCAGCTGCTGCTGGGTTACAGGTGACATCAGATGGCAAACCTAAAATCTTAGATATTATTGACTTTACTGGCAGTGGTGATATTGACACTTCAAAAGTGGTTAAAGCTGACAGTAATGGTTTCATTGCTGGGGCATCGGGGGCACAATTGATGGTAAATAAGTCATGGAAGAATCCCTCTGGAGAGTAGCGAGTAGGCTATAAGTTGCTATATGATCTTTTTACAGGGACATTGACTGCTCGCTTAAAGAAAGAACGAAAGAAAAAATGGGAAGAGAAACATGCTGAAGCCACACTGGAGGCTTTAAGTAAGCTCACGGCATTTGATCAGAAACACCCTAAACCTGGCAGTAGCACATTAAAAAAGGAGCGTGAAGATCTTCAAAACAGAGTTGATTATCTTCAGAAACAAGTGGATTGCTATGAAGACAAGGGCCCAGTAATAGATGCTGTTGTATGGTATGACGGCAGTGTATGAAGAACAGCACTTGATACACAAGACCTTGAGGAAGATCCGGAACATGGAAAACTTGCAAATTTCACTCCTTTAACAAATTACAGGATCGAGCGGAAGTATGGTGTGTTTAGCAAATTGGATGCTTGTACTGTTTCAGTAAATATCTATAATGATGGTAGCATCCTTAGTATTGTCACAGATTGTTCTCCTCATGGTACACATGTAGCTGGCATTACTGCTGTTTACCATCCAGAGGAGCATTTGCTTAATGGAATTGCACTAGGAGCAAAAATTATCTCATGTAAAATTGGAGATTCTCGATTGGGGTCAATGGAAACAGGAACGTTATGGAATAAGAGCAGTCTTTTCCCATTTAGATTATATTTTTAATGAAAACATGAATTTTTTGCCCCTGAGTTCAACTGTATCATAGCGTTTTGGTGATAAAAGGACCAAACACCCACCAGATGACATCAATGCAGCTCTAAAGAATGACTTGCAGCTTCATCCTTATTCGAAGTCCCCTGTCAAATGTTACGGTGGAGGTATCAGTATGGGATTTGGAAGGGACCTGTCTATACCACAAAATCAATAAAAATATATCAGTGCCATCAAAAATAACACTTCCAGTTTTTAAAACGCAATATCAAAAATTACATAATGCAAAGCCGGCAACTGAGACGACAGAGGGATTGCGTTCAAGGGTGTCAAGCCCTTTTTCCAGGAAGAACAAAAACATTCAAATGACAGAGATGAAAGAGGCTGGGGACATCTGGAAAGAGAAGTCTTTGCCGTTCAACAAAAGCCACAAATGCCTGGATGCATGGATTCATGTGCTCGACAGATACGTCCATTATTATCTGATAACGAAGATCTGTGATGTAGATCTTCCCATGGTAACTCATCGACACATAGGATTTCACGAATTTGCTCATCTGATTGAACAAGTTCGGAAAACGTTCTTAATTCCGAGTTTGATGTTGAAAATTACTCTTCATGGACTTCGTTCATTAAGTCAATTTGAGTTGATGTCGGGTCGGAAAACGATTGCACGGCCTGATATGAAAATTCATACAGACTCAAAGGCATAAGAGTACCAAATGAGTCTATCTCAGTTTCAGAAGGTATGATCCAAGGATCATCATTAACAATGGTTCCTGATGAAATCATATGAATGGTTGCAGTAGAAGACGATACGTTGATAGGAGGGAAAGGAAAAGTGCCCAGTAAACCGGAATCTTTAACTAACCCTACACCAACATCCTTATAAGGGATCGTTGCTTTTCCAACATGCTGAATGCTCTCAGCAGAGGCTGGGTCGGATGAAAAGTATGACAACTGGTCGATAGTTACGATCTTTCCATTGTAAGAGAGCTTTATAAGCCGAAAGACCGATGAGACAACAGCTGTCATAGCGTAAGACCAACTATAGCCCAAGAGAAGGTTGTAATCTAGAGGGGCATCAACCACCTCCACATCTAGATTAACGGTTTTACCTTTAACCCCTATAGGTAGATCCTGTAAAATGTCAAAAGGATGAAACCCACGGCCATAAAAGGCCTTAAGAATCGTCGGGGATTGATTTAGTGAAGGAGAACCAAGCGATCTCCAACATTGTATTGACATAATGCACGTGGAAGCTCCCTCGTCAATCACAGTCCTATGAACAAGTCTGTTTTTTACTATCACTAGAATCTGGACAGCCATTTGATGAGGTAGACGCGGTGCACTATTTTCTAGATCGAAGTTATAAGGTTCGGGTCCTGAGCGTCAACAGCTCCTATAGCCGACAAAAGTAATTTGCGTTGTGCTAGACATGATTGTAGCACTTCCAAAGCCGACATTGCTGAGGGTGAAACAGCTAAATCCTCAACAATGTTATAGTTCTGAACTGCTCTCGCATGTGGATTGAAAGCAGACTTTCGAAATATACCCTTTGTGGGCAGTTTGATTACTAAGTCCGGGTTAGGTTTCTCGATCTGTAGTGGATCGGAACTGGGAGCTGAGGTTGATGGATTTGAATGAGAAGATTTTGCTTCTTTACCATCAACAGGACTTTTACTGCCATAATCTTGCGATCGAGTCACAATACTTACATGGGACATCATCAATATGGGTTCTTCATTGGCACTGGAGGATGAACCTATCATCTTATTGTCTTGAGCTAGAAAAGGATCCTTCAAGACAACAGGAGTTTGGGAACCTTTGACAATTTTTGCAACTTCTGCCCGATGAGGGCAGTCTCTTGTATAATGGTCTTCATCGCAAATGAGACACGAATAATGAGGTTTGCATTTTTCATCAGTGGGTTCTGCTTTTTCAGGGTTCTCTTTTGAATTTTTATCTGCTTTATTCTTTTTCTTCCCTTTCTTCTTACCACTAGTTTTTTATTTAGTTGTAGATGACTCTACAACGTGAATATCGGCGGAAAGTTCCGCGGAAGACTCTCCTGTCGAGGAATCTGGCAAGGTTATTACAGGAGAAGAATTCTTGGAAGACTTCTTCTTACTTTTGGTATTTACCGTACAAATCATACCATCAGCGGCATGAGACCCTGAAGGAGCAGCAACGATTTGATTTTGTTTGGGTAGGTTGGGGATCTTCTCGTGTAATGTACCTGACTGAGTATAAACTAAGTCAAGATATTGTGCTTGAGAAATGACTTGCTCTTCAGTAACTACTCCAGATTTAGCTACATCTTCAGTGATCTTAGGCAGTAAAGATTTTACAAACCATTCAGCTAAGATCTGATCCGGGATATAAACTTTCACTAAATGCCATCGATGTCTCCATTCATGGATATGATCTGAAATGTAAGTGGACGTTGACTGCTTTAACGAAGTTAATAGTTTCGTGCCATTGTCATATCTGACTAGCAACTTAAAATGAGTTAAAAACGAGGTAGCTAACTGACTAAAGTTATAAAAAGTGGCTCGCGGTAACTCGATGTACCATTTGGCTGCAAGACCAATTAGAGTGCACTGGAAAAGACGTAAACGAATAGAATCATCTAAAATGGAGTTAGACGCACACTAGAGGTGATAAGTCATCACATGGTTCGATGGGTCCTCTCCTGGCTTACCTTCGAATTTAGGAATATCACTGGGCAACTTATGCGGAATTGGCGACCAATACGGAAGATAGTTAATTGGATCGTTTGTAAGGCGTGTCAGGTCAGGAAAATCTAAAGTTGCGATAAATGGTAACTGACGATTAGGGCCCCTAAAATTCAAGGTCTGCAGATCAGCCCCAGGAGGAGGATATCCATGATAACTAGGAATGGGAATCGCATTTGGGATATTTTGACCTCCTGGAAAAGCAGGATTAACCGGACCATACTGGGGTTGCTGAGGTTGTTGATATGTATACCCAGGGTATGGTTGATACTGATAGGTTGGTTGTTGCGCAGCGGGACCATATTGGTACTGTCCTTGGTACGGAGGTTGATTAAATTGAGGTTGAGAAGTAACAACCGTACTTCCTACCGGCATCTGAGCCAAAGTCTGGACCGTAGGTCCAGACTGAGGTAAAGATGTCTGAGGGGTAGATACAGGGACAGTAGAAACCGGAGCTGTCGATACTCCAGAAGAAGGTGGGGTGGATGCAGTAGATGTTGCAGTAGTTGCAGCAGACGTTTGAGGCGGAGTACGAGGTGTACTAGGCCCAGACTGAGTAACTATAGAAGGTGCAGAAGTTTGAACAGTAGACATGACGGGTTGCTGAGATGGACCAGAAACCAAGGGTTGTCCAGGTTGAGATGACGACTACACATTTGGTTGCAAGACCTGCTGGGATTGAGATGGATCCCACACTAAATTCGTTTCGGGGTATGGATCGATAACAGGTTGAGGATATTGAGGACCATAACCGGGTTGAGGGTAGGGTTGATAATATGGTTGACCAGAAGGCAGTTGGTAACTTTGAGATGGGTACTAACCTTGGGGTTGATAACCCTGAGGCACGTACTGATACTGGGGTTGACCTTGAGGTACATATTGATATTGAGGTTGATTTTGGGGTGCATATTGGTACTGAGGTTGACCTTGGGGTACATACTGATACTGAGGTTGACCTTGGGGTACATATTGAGTCTGGGGTTGACCTTGAGGAACGTACTGTCCCGAAGGTTTTTACTGTCCTTGAGGTTGTCCCCCAGGCGCAAACTAAGTACCTTGAGGTTTCCCCCCAGGCATATACTGGATACCTTGAGGCTACCCCCTAGGCACATACTGGTTACCTTGAGGTTGCCCCCCATGCGGTAACTAACCACATTGAGGTTGAGAACCTGACATCATTAGAATATCTTCCACACTCAACGGTTTAGTACCACTACTTCCAATTAACAACTTCTGTTCGATAGGTTGAGGAGATGCCCCCGAAAAAGTACAAGAGGTGGACTGATACCCAGCAGGAACAGAAGGACCGCCGTACAAATAGGCTTCCGAAGATTGAGAAAACATGGATGACGGACTAGACATATTCAATACAGGATAGTAATCTCTAGGTGCTGGGTGATAAAAAATACGAGGTGGCGAAAAACTTAGTCTCGGATTTTCCAAAAGATTAGTCAGCGAACAGTACTAAGCACTACTCCTAGGTGGATTGTAAAAGATCGATTCACGCTCCCTAAGGCCTAAGATAGGTCAATCTTCTCGAAAAAGAAAGGCTTTCTTCGATGTTCGAAATAGCAAGTTCTTCAATAGCTATGAGTCCAGAAGGAAGATCTTGGGTAATTACGGTTTCTACCCTAGGAGAACTAGGACCACTAGAAGTTGGAGAAACAAACTCTGATACGAGAGTAGCAGCAACTTCAGATTCGAGTTCAGATACTTCAGGTTCATCACCTATATTAGTAGTAGATGCAATACTACCAGTAACTTCTAAAATTACTAACGGTTGAGAATCAGAATGTACTATCAAAGAAGGTTCTCCTTCTTTAGGTGACCCACTTCTACCGTCACTAGGAGATACGAGGACTTTCAAGCCTTCAAGCTGGCTCGGTACGTCCTCGGGAGTTTGACCCCGAAGTCTACGGGATGTCCTCAGTAACTCAGCCACGTTAACAAACTCAGGGGATTGGCCCCGAAGTCTATGGGAATGCCTCGGTAATTCAGCCACAGTTAAAGACTTTTAACTACTTCACACGCAAACAAAGTAAAATCTCAATGAAAACCACCTAATGTCTCTAAAGAACCAAACAAATTGAATCACACGCCTAAAGAATCTAGGAGAACAAACACACACAAACAGTAACTTTCCGGACCGAAAACACTAGTTGGTGATGAAATCCAACGTCGCAGAGTTCGATACAGAAATAGTGGTTGGAACAGTTACCCTGGAAACCTGCTTAATGAATAGACTGGCACAAGTTTCTCCACTTAACCGTCTCGAGTGAAGAGAACCCCCCAGAAAATCCAAGTGAGTCTAGCCGACGTCTGCTCCACGTACAATGGGATCTTCGCGCCACCGTCACCTTAGGAAGAATCCTATAGAATATGGTCACTAAGGTTACCAACAGAAACAAATATACCTGGGGGAACAGTCTACGATCCAATATGCATGCAAGGGCAGAGTAGCAAGCTCAATCCCCTTGAAGGCTCCTCGACATAATCCGAGGTTTACCAACAAGTGACCCCAAGCTCCTCGACAATGGTTAATCCGAGGTTTACCGTTTGTAATACATGAATATCTGGCATCGTTCCCAATGAAGAAGGATTGATTCCCACACTGGTTCGGACACGATCTCGTGCTTCTCCTTTAAGAGGAGCTTTCCTAGAGCATAGATGCAACAATTGGATTTCTCTCCTACCGCAAGATACAACTACTTGTTTGTTTTACTATCTTGGAGAGTTAATTACTCCCTACTCCAAGATACTGGCCTAAGC
>APFE031663028.1:7120-59976 GCA_000404065.3 Pinus taeda | reverse complement strand
TCCATAGAGACAGGATCGGGGTGGTAGATAATCCCTTTCTTGTTGAGAGGGAGTGTTGAAATGTGGCAACAAGAATATTCCAATTTAATTTGTCCTTGAATTAAATTGTGAATTAAAATCGAATTTAGTCTTAACAGCCATTTGGAAATAATTAATTAATTCATTTTGAATTAATTAGTTGGAGAAATTCAAGTTAGAAGTCTTTCTTAAGTCATGCAAGAGTTATCCCTTAAATTAATGAGATAAGATTGAGTTATATTTGAGTTGTAACTAGTTAACTCAGTTTACTGAGTTAAATCCAGTTAAATTAGTTCCAAACTGTTTAAGGAACTAATAGAGAGTTAACAGTCAGTTGATGCATGGATGCACTCAACTAGTGTAGTCCAATTAATTGAAGATTCCCTCATCAAAAACTCATGCATGTCTATTCTGAGAAAGACCCAGTTGAGATTAAAGTCAAGGACAGTGTACTATCAGTTGCATGTGTTTTCTTATAAAGAAAACTCATGCATGCAGTCAAGGAATCATTCCTTGAGGATTGCGCAGTCATGACAGTGTGTGAGATCAAAAGTGTTCCACTTTGTGAGGTGAGAATCATCCCAGAGGAACAGCACAAGGAAATAAGAGCTTGCGGGGCAGAGGAGAAGGCTTGAGAGAAGCTTAGATTGTCTGTGAGCATCTGTGAGGATTGTACTGAGAGCTGGCTAGCTGTGAGAGCTAAGGCTTTGTATAATTTTTATGTATTTCCACCTTGTATGATAATACAAATAGTGAGGTTTTTAGCTTAGGCTTTCCCCAAAGTATTTTCATGTGTATTGTGCATTGATTCTTCTTCTTCTGGTTATATTGTTCAACTTGATCTTTAAGATTCCGCAAATTGATAGTAGAATTAGATTATATTATTCTTCTTTGATTTATATTGCATTATCATGTTAACATACCATTCAGATTTTCTACAGGGTCACCAACAAATAGCGTGTTTCCACTGGTGTGCATTATCCACATAAGTAAATCAGGCTCTAGACTTGCAAGCTTCCTGTTCATTCTCGTCTGCAACCACTCATATTTTTTCTCTAGCGGGTTGAACCTTTCTTCCTTCTCACTTCCACAAGCTCTAGACTTTAGTTGAGAGTTCAACCATGACCATCATCTCTTTGAACAAATTCTCAACGGATTGTTTACAGCAAGAGCTTGACGCCCAACGATGACCATATTCACACTTTCTAAACTCAGATTTTGGAAGCGTTGAAGAAACCATGTAACAATAGGGAAAAGTGAGGATATACCAAAAATCACGTACGAAATTATCATTTCTTCTATGCACCTATTGAGACGAGTCCCAAGAGGAGGCATTAATTCTTGATCTTATTAGATCTAGAAGCCTACAATAAGGGTGGGATTTGTTACACAATTAACAACCAAACCAGGAGAATGGCCCAAAGCAATTAAGAATGGTGTCATGGGGAATTTCATTTGGATCAATGACATGAATGATCCCATCAAATCCTAATTGAATCGAGTCTTTGCACCATACCATCTATCTTACTGGAAATGACTGATGAGCAGAGAAGGAGATGTGGAGTACTCTTCACCTCCACATATAGTAAGCCACTTGTTGTCTCCACCATTTGGATGTGATGATTTAATCCAAGCAATTCTTGAATCCATTTCTTTGCATTCAATGATACTCCTGCAGATCAAGGAGCGATTGAAACAATTCATTGTTTTTATATAACACATAAGATTTGAGTTAAGGAATGGGGGAAATGACCCCTTATCATGATTTAGTTCTAATATCCCTAACCCAAGCTTTTCTCCATGTTTGGCCAGTTTATCTACATCTTCATTTAAATGTTTGAGGATGTGGAAGAGGGAAATCTCTTCAAAGTTATCTATTTTCAATGTGACCTTGTTTACCATTACTGGGGTGGAAGAACCTCTTTCACATTTTGATTTGCTTATCAATCTTATGACTATCATTGAATCCCCAAGAACCTTTAATCTCCTTATTCCTTTGCTTATGGCAATATCCAGACCTTTCCATAATACCAATAATTCAACTTGATTATTTGTTGTTGTACCTAACACCTAGGAAAATCTAGGCTTTGATTGTTCTTTAGGGCAAATGATCACCCATCCCACTCCTGCCACCCCTAGAAACCCTCTTATTTTAAATAAAGTTATAATTTAGTTAATTCTTATGTTTTTTAACTACAACAATAGGCACGTATATTTTAAAATATGTCTTAATTATCAATAATTATTAGGTGGATTGTATATATTTAACCTTTGTGGAATATGCAAAAATATTCATAGTAGTAGTCACAAATCAAGGATTAAGATTTATATCCATGTGTCATATGGCATGTGGTATTAATAAGCCATGATATTGTAACAAAGGTTACTTATAACTTAAGAATTTTCATGGTAAAGTAAGGGTGAATCTGGAAGGTGAGGAATATTGTTACATATTTTTAAAATGCTTATGTTTAACTCATATATTTATATTTTAATAATAATAATAATAATTGTAATTTAATTAACATTTATGAATTATACGGATATGATTTTTTTATTTTGACCTAGAGGCTCAGTGAATTGATAATTCGGCTCATTACACCATTAGAGGCTGATTTATATTATGTTCTGCTCAAAGTGGAGTTGACATATGTCCCTTTTAATTAAAAATAAAATATTTTATAATTAAAAATAATTCAACTATATATATATATATCAACAACCAATGCGACAAGTAAAGTTAGTTTTAAAATAATTTTAAAATGTAGTCTAACTCTAATTTGGTTGTTGATATTACAACCCAATACAAACGAGATATGGTAAAAATATTAAGGATTTGGAAAAAATTACATGTTGGCTAAATTAAATAATAATAAAAGATTAAAAGTAAGATGTAGTAGTTAAAAGTTAAAAGTAATAAAATAATAAAATTCAATTTTGAGAGATCTTTTGGTAAAAATCACATAAAGGAACTATAAGTGGCCCTGTTTTGAACCGTCTAGTGTGGTCATGGCACTAGATTAAATAATTGAAGAAAGATGTTTTCTAGCCGAGAATATAATAGCTAGTTTTGACTAAATACTATATATTAATAAATAATTTTTTTAATAAAATGAAGTAAGAGGTTGAATTAAAAGAATTAAATTAATTTTATATTTATTATTTAAATCAAACTAGAGTTTGTAATAGTAAGGCAAATTTATTATCTAAAATAAAACTGAAAATGTAATAAGAATGGAATAAATAAAAATAAAATAAAATAAATAAAAAACAAAAAAAATAATAAATCAAATTAACTATTCAACAATAACTAAAAAATAGTAATAGAACATGAAAATAAAATAAAATATAAATAAACTAAAAGTTAACTCATCTTAAAAATAAAATAATTATAATATAACAAATAAAGGAATACCAAAAACTCTGATTAAAAGACATTAATAAAATAATTAAATATTTTAAAAACTTAGGATACAAGGTAGGGATCCAACCCCTGCTAATATTTCAACCATCCTCTCTATTTAGATTAATAGGCCTCCTTTCAATTTCAAAGTCCTCCTTAAACTTACGGTGATGAAAATGATCAATCCTTTCAATCACACTCGCCTCTTCAATGCAAATGTGATGGTTTGTTTTTTCTGCATGTTCTGCGAAAGCGGGGGAGTGAGACCTTCAATGTTTGATTTCAGTTGTGTGCTCAAGAATCCTCTGATTAATTGAGCGGCCAACTTCACCAATGTATGGAGTCCCACAGGAGCAAGGGATGACATAAACACCTTTCCCGTCTTTAGGGTTCAGAGGGTCCTTCACTGATCTTAAGGAGCTTCAGATAGTGTTAAGGGGCCTAAATATCAAAGGAACCTTATGCTTCTTCAGGATCATAAAAATCTTGTTTGTGGTTACTTAGATAAACGGAAGATGCAGCCCTAAAAATCGATCTTTAAGATTATTTTTAATCCTAGGACCTTTTTCAGCCTTAAGGAAGGCTCTAAGACATTGGTGCTTACTACAACCATTCTTATTAAAAACACTAAGGAAATCGGTTTTTTCATCATTGAGGTGGTTTTCATCAGAAACTCGTAACCCCCGAGTGGCTAAGCTGTTGAGAACACCTAGATTTTGAGCAGGGAAATGATGGGAATTCGCATGAAGATATTGTTCGGTGTGAGTTTCCGAAAAACCTGGTGGGAGAAAGAACCATCATCTCCCTTTGAAATAAGAACATCTAGGAAAGGGAGGTTGTCATCAATTTCACATTCCATAGTAAACTTTATGGAACTAGATTGATTGTTAAGATGATTATTGTTAAGCTCTATTACAGCCTAAGCTTTGGAAAAATTTTATGGATGACACTTGCGTCATTTGGTCTCATAGTTGGGAAAAGTCAGATCTCTTTTTCCAACATATTAACAATCAATCTAGTTCCATAAAGATTACTATGGAATGTGAAATTGATGGCAGCCTCCCTTTCTTCAATGCTCTTATTTCAAAGAGAGATGATGGTTATTTCTCCCACTAGTTTTTTTGGAAGAAAATTCACACCAAACAATATCTTCATGCAAATTCACATCATTTCCCTACTCAAAAGCTAGGTGTTCTCAACACCTTAGCCACTCAAGCATTACGAGTTTCTGATGAAAACCACCTCAATGATGAAAAACCCCATCTCCTTAGTGTTTTGAACAAGAATGGTTGTAGTAAGCGCCAATGTCTTAGAGCCTTCCTTAAGGCTAAAAAAGGTACTAGGATTAAAAATGACCTTAAATATCAGTTATCAGGGGGGCATCTTCCATTTATCCAGGGAACCACATACAATATTACTAAGATCCTGAAGAAACATAAGGTTCCTTCGACATTTAGGCCCTTAAACATTATTTGAAGCTCCCTAATATCAATGAAGGACCCTATGAACCCTAAAGATGGGAAAGGTGATTATGTCATCACTTGCTCCTGTGGGACTCCCTACATTGGTGAAATTGACCACTCAATTAATCAAAGGATTCTTAAGCATGCAGTTGACAGCAAACATTGAAGCTCTCACTACTCCACTCTGGCAAAACATGCAGTTAAGACAAACCATCACATCTACATTGAAGAGACGAGGTTCATTGTAAGGATTGATCATTTTTATCACTGTAAGTTTAGGGAGGCCTTGGAAATTGAAAGGAGGCCTATCAATCTAAATAGAGAGGATGGTTGGAATATTAGCAGGTGTTGGATCCCTACCTTGTATCCCTATGTTTTTATAATATTTAATTATTTGTTTATTTGTTTTTTTAATTTATTTTAATCATTAATTTCTGGTATTTCCTTTTTTTACTATCATTTTATTTTTTATTTTAATGAGTTAATCATTGTTTGATTATAATTTTATTTGTTTTTTCATTTCTATTTACTATTTTTAGTTATTGTAGAATAGTTAATTGACCTATTATTTATTTTCATTTCTATTACCATTTTCAATTTATTTAGATAATAAGTTTGACATTATTATTATGACCTTTCTTTTGATTAAAATAATATAATAATAAATATAATTAATCTTTATTTATAGCGAATTCATCTCCTTATTATTTTAATTTAAAAATGTTATTAAAATTGATAACTTTTAGTCAATCCCTAAACATAATATATAAATTGATATTATTAAATAATTTTTTTATATAAATCCATAATTTTGAAAGATAATATTTTATATTTAATTATTCCACAATGGCCAGTTTTTAACTAAATATATAATATGTTAATAGATAACTCCTTACCACCAATTCTTAAATAATATTTTAACTAATTTACCAACGGTTAATTTGAATGGCTAACTTTGGGCAATAATGCATCCATGCTATTTATTATGCATCCATGTTATTTATTCCTAGCGATCCCCTAATTTCTCACCTTGTCTTGAGGATGAACTACATTAGTTGGTTCTCACCTTGTCCGAATGAACCACATTAGTTGGTCGACCAAATCCTAACAATGTGATTAATCCAAAAGACTTCGTTATGGATCACAAAAGTCTTAGATCTAACATCAAAACTAGTTGTTAGTTGTTATATTCTAATGGCTAGAAAACATATCTCTTCATCTATCTAATCTAATATCATGATTTGGTTATTCATCGTGTCCGAAGATAAACCACAATGTGATTTTTACCCAAAGATCTCTCAACATTCATAATATGTATCACATAAGCCTGAATTTAGATAAAATTCAAATTTGTAATAAGTTAAAATCGATTTTACCTTATAAATTAAAATAATGATTTTGTAACTATATTTAAATTTAATTAATAAGCATGTTAAAACCTTTAATTATTACAATAAACTGACAATATAATAATATTTTTAATCATGGATACTCATGCCCACTTTACCAGAGATAACTTAGGGTTTATTACAATACCATGGGCTAATAGTGTGGCTCATCAATACAACATGCCCAAAAAACCATCTCTCTTTACAATAAAAATATTCTATAAATATATATATATATATATATTTCCAAAGAAAAATGAGTAATTTTCATTAAGATTTTAAGAAAATTACAAGTTGTATGCCTTTTTTATAAATATTTTTATTTGAATTTAATTTCATAACATTTTTTTTAATTAAATCTAAAAGAAAATATATTGTTGTTAGAGATTTCCTTAATAGAACTATGTAATATTAATCAACACATTTTGACTCAATGAAATTACATAAAAATAGAAATTAAGAATATATATATAAACAAGCGGAGATCCATCTTAACTCTGGATCTATCAAGCTCGGAAAGGGTCAAATCTTTCAAGGTACAACCATTTCCTCAAATTTTGCACTCAAAAAAGAGGTTTGCATAGGGGCTTGAAAAATAAGTTAAGATGGATCAACGGATTTTAATATCCATGTTAATTAATTTATATGTGAACCACAATAAAATATTTTAATACCCAAAGCCAAGAAGTAATTAAAAGTAAAATATATATATATATATATTTAATTCTTAGCATAGAAATAATGTGACATTTAAAAATTATTGATATTAATTAAAAAATCAAATGTACATCATAAATAAAATATTTCAACATGTAAAACTAAGTAATATTGAAATGTATTAACTCTCGATCGAGATGAGGGATGGTGTTAGAGGTGACAGGCTTTGATGTGATATGGATTGTACACGGACCATAACTACCATTGTCCCCCACATGCTCAAGGTAGGGGGTGCGGTGTTCTTAGCCATGAATGCATGGACAGTGGGCTGGCAAGGTGGAAGAGGGAGGAAAAAGGCAGGGTGGCAGAGATGGTTAAGGCATTTGACGTGCCAAGCAAGTGAGAATTGCAGTGGAGACGGAAGGCGGCTCAAAGCTGAAGAGGGGTGAAGGCACCTTGGCTGCAGACAATCAACGGCTCTCTGGTATGTAATTTGGTCTCATCCTTGCATCAATTCCATGATCTGGTTGGGTTCCTGCATCAATTACATGATCTAGTGGGGGTTTCGCTAGGGGGAAGGGACGGGCAAGAGGTCATCCCAATGGGGAGTAGCGTTGTATGGGAGAAACAGGGGGAGGAAAGAGAGGGCGATGGCCTGGCTCTGCGTTTTGTTTTTATTTCATTTGAGTCAGAATCTTGGTAGCGGCATTGGTAATGTTGGGTCGAGAAGAGACGCATGCCCTTACCTAGCTGCTCAAACCAGGGGAATAGGGGATAGCGAGCTTGCCATTTCTGGGGGGTTGAGTGTTGAAGGGAGAGGTAGGAAAGAGTTGTGGGCAGAGGGTCGGGATATCAATGAGAACAGTAGAACGTTGAGAAAACCCTGGGAAAATGGGCATTTTCATGGTAGCAAGGGCGCAACTAGGGACCCTGGGCGGTATATGGGACAGAGGGGTAAGCATAACCATAGCAGGAAGCTACTGGCTGAGGGAGTTGAAAGAGGGAATAAAATCAAGCATCGAGCTAGGCTTCAGACGGGCCTGCAAGCTTGGCTCCAACTGCAATGGGACGACAAGCAATTGCACCATGGCAAGGGGGAGGAGCACTTTGAGGAGCCTTGGGAGCTGCGTTCAAAACCCAATTCCCCTGGCCACTTGTGGGCTCTGAGCTACCTTAACCCGCAGATGGTGAAACATGGAAGAGAGGCATTGTATGAACAGTTGCATTGGGATGATGCGCAAGGGTTGACGAACCTAACTTTGTTTGACTGTCCACAAGGCATCACTGCACAGACTATGGCTTCAACAACGAGAGGGCATGGTCATGATAGAAGAGGCTCGACCCACCGAGCAAACAAAAGGTCGAGCATGTCGGAAGGTCGCATGGGCTGTAAGCCTGTAGAGCACCTCATAGCAAAGGCAACAACGACATATTGGGATGAAATGGACGAAGGAAATCGGAAGTTGATTGACGATTGGGAAGCAGAGATAAAACAGGGAAGTGAACCAGAGGAGGAGATAGATGACTGGAGGACAATGGTTCCTAATCCATGGAACACCCGAGGTAGAATTACGCAGTTCAAACACACCCTTTACTTGTATTTCTTAATGAAAAGATTGCTTGGCAAAGCGATGGAACATATCTCTATGGGGATGTCGGTCACAATGCAGGGCCTGCCCAGTTATAAAAAAAGACATGGAGAAAATCCTCTTTTAGTTGCACAAATAGGACATCAAGATGGATCGAATTGACCATCACATCCCTTGTATCCTGGCATTGTATGGAATGCTAGGGGCAACTACTGAAGATCCTGCTCCTATAGCCTCTGTCTCTGATGAGCAAAAAGAGCAGAAAGACTAGATTCCTCATGCTTAGTTTTTGTTTATGCGGGTAGCTTTTAAATTTCCTGTTGCATATGTTAGTTATTACAGTTATGTAGTATTTGGACGTGAGACTGAGACTTATCCAGCTTGGCTAGAAAGACTGAAGCAATTTTGTTTTTGGATGGCATATAATGTTGATTGGTGGCCAACAGACTTGGTTCCCCCTCGGGGCAAGTTGAGGCCACCCGGTTAATTTGTGTGGTGTAAATTTGCCTAATATATAATAAATGTGTGGTGTAAATTTGTCTAATATATAATAGAAAATAGATGGACTTGCCAAGCTTTAAACAACAAAAAATATTGAAATGTATTAAAAAAACAAAACAATTGTGGATAAAATATTTCAATGTTCATGTTAATTAAATTTTTCGATGTCAATAATTTACATATTATATATTGTTTAAAAAATAATAATAATAATAATAAATGTGTATATAATAATATACGATAATTAAAGTATCATTGTTACAGCATTTCAAGGATAATTATTTCACATGTTGATTCTTTAATTAAGGTTAATTTTGAATGAAGTAAATATTGGTTGGAATTGCATTTTAAATTATTTTTCTATGTATTCAAGAAATTTCAAAAAAGATTAAAAAAAAAAAATTATAATTATAATATATAATAAAGGAAATAAATCACCACACTAAAAATTTGTAAAATTTACACAGTGTGTAGCAATACAGTAAATATTTTTTTATAGTTAACTAAGTAAATTGCATATCTTCTTACATTATATACAATTTATTCCATATATGCACTTAATTTTTTTATTAGAAATTTTTATTGCCCCAAATTATTTTACACTTACTTTTAGATTAATTATTACCATACTTACTTTTCCTCCATTATTTTCATGATGGCACTCTAAATGGTACACATATATGATCACAATTTTTTGAGTATATTTCTTTTTTATGTTGATAACCTTGGAGGTTATATATTTGCTACCATATATATGTTAAATGTTCATGGTGTAAATTTTTTAATATCCTTATAAATCAAGCCATGATCCTTATGTACACAGACCAAGCACTTCGGTTGTTGTGATGTACTAATCATAGGTTTTAATGACTTAAGACATCAAGGTCTTTGCGGCCTTGATTAATCTTGCCACTATACATATATGCAATTCATGTTTGCTCAAGGTCCTTGACTTAGGCTTTGAGCCTTTTAAAGGCATTACCTCTTGAGATTGGGAATATATTGAAGGGTTGTTACTTCTATTGGAATGCAATGTGTTTAATCACAACTATAATGTTTAAATTGAAATTCAACAACGGGATTTAATTCTTGGTTTCTTTGCTTTTTCCAGGGTGGCTTGTAGTCTTGTGGTTGTATAATGATGATGGCATTTGTAAATTGAACCGTAGCCCTTAGGGTTTGGGACTTTGTCGAAACTTTGTTTTAAAATAGATTTAATTTTACTCATGTGTCGTATATAGAATTTTATGTTTTAGAGCTTGTGGCCTTCACTATAATTTTATTTAACATGTACCGGGAGAATATATTCATATACAATTATGTATTGTTTATTTATTAAAATCCTACTATCCTTTGGAAACAATTATTTTTTTATTATTTTCTTTTGTTCAAATACACCTAGATATACGCCTAAAGGTTTTATTGTTAATGGTGCAGGGTTGCTTGTTCAAAATAGATTATCATATTTTCTTTTCTAAAGGGATGAATTATTTTTCCTTTGTATTCAACATTTACATATTCTATTTTTGACTATTTGGATATATACAATCTTTTACCCAATATTTATAAATTCCAATTTTTAATATATACAGACAATACCTAGATCTATTCAAAATTGTAATGATGATATGGTAAACAAACATGAAAAATTCATTCTATCACATCATTTATCTAGTTAATTGAACTTGGTCTGCCACGAAAACTACAGTGAGAAAGGAATGACCCCACCAACCAATAAGAACTGGTTTCCACTAACCAAATCTCCCCCCGAGCCAATTTCACATCCAAGACAATTTCCTTACAGTGACCACACTTGTTTGAGCACAAGATTCCTCTTGGTAGCGTCCTATTAGGAGGAATGTAAAGCTCAACAACTAATTATTTTTTTTGTCCTCCAGCAAGCTCCAAAACCAACAAGGTTAATTCAAGATTTTCCCCTATCACCCTCTTAACCAAACTTTTTCCCTTACTGAGATAATCTATCTCTAGAGAGAGGAAATATGGGCAGACAACTCCTCTATCGATAGCCCTTCTTTAGCCTTTCCTAATTGTCCTGTAACTGTCTCGGATGTGAAATTCTCTTTAGCACCTTTCCCACTGTGGTTTTACATGGTTGACCATATGAAAAAATATATATATTTAGTATTAAAGTAGAAAAAACATTTATGTACATCATGTGTTCCTACTTGACCTTTAGCATGGACCCCATAGTCTCTAAAAGTAAATTTGACAAGAAAAGTAAATAAAATATTTACAAGTTATTGGGGGTATTACATCTCCCCCCTCCAAAAACAGAACATTGTCCTCGGTGTATTTCTATCCCTTAGAATAGGTTGGGATATGCCTTATGCATAAAAGTTTCATCTTCCTAGGTAACCTTGGTCGGGATCGAATGCTTCCACTGCACTTTAACCTGGGTGATTACTCACTTTCATAGCCTAGTTTCTCTCTGATCTAGTATGCACAAAGCCTCCACCGGGAATTCTTCATCTGGTTTGACCTACATCCATAATCATTGGAGCAACTATTAGCTTTTGTCAATTGCCACTTAAGAAAACATATACAATTATCTAAAATTTCATTGTCTACCTGAACATTATGCCAATCAATAATATGCTTAGGATCATGTATGTATTTCATTAGCAAGGAGACATGAAACACATCGTGTATACATATATGACCTAATAAATCCAGTTGATAAGCCACAGGCCCAATCCTGTCAAGGATTTCAAATGGGTCACAGAATCAAAGAGCTAGTTTCACACAAGTTCCCCATATTAAAGTGCTCTTTTTCGGTTTAACCTTTACATACACATGTTCGCCTAGTTGAAACTCTTAGTAGGTTCATATTTTATCTGTATATATTTTTTTGTCAATCATTGGTAGCTTTCAATTTTCCCCCATACCTTTTTCACAGTCTGTTCAATTTCTTCCAACATCTCTACCCCAACACCAACCTATCCTCGGGATATCTCCAATCAAAGGGTGTTCAAAGGGTGTTCTGCAGCTTCCTACATCCAACACCTGGAAAGGACTCATCCTATTTTTTCATTTTCTTATTATTATTTTTAGTTTTATTGTTTAGAATAGTTAAATTTGACCTTACTATATTTATTTTCTTATTTCTTTATTATTATTTAATTTTTCCATTTTTTATTAACTATTTTCAATTTTATTGTTTAGAATTAATAGTTGACTTGATATTATCATTGACCTTTTTTGATTAAAATAAATAATAATAAATAATTTAATTCTTATTTATAGTTAATTTCCATCTATTACTTTATTTTAATTTTAAAAATTGTTTATTAATTAATGATAATTCTTTAGTCAAAACTAACTGTTATATTCTAATGGCTAGAAAACATCTCTCTTCATCTATTTAATCTAATGCCATGATGTGGCTTTTCATCTTGTCACTAAATGGTTGGAAATGGGTCCACTTATAGTTTCTTTATGTGATTTTTACCAAAAAGTTTAATTCTTACAATAAATTAACAATATAATAATATTTTTAACCATGGATATTCACGCCCACTTTACCAGAGATATTATTAACTTGTAAATAGGCTTTATTACAATACCATGGGCTAAAACCATGGCTCATAAATACAACATGCCCAAAAACCATCTCTCGTTTTACAATAAAATGATTTTATACATATTTTATTTGAATTTAATTTTATAACACTTTTTTAATTAAATCTAAAAGAAATAATATTGTTGTTGGTGATTTCCTTAATACAATTGTGTAATATTTGTGATCAGTCCAACATTTCCCATGGTAACTCCATCCATCATCAGGGATCAAAAAGATTATAATTGCTTTTAAAATAAATAAGATATATATATTATAGTAGCTATTAATTAGATACATTTTTACCCATATAAGTTAAAATAATAATTTTGTAACAATATTACATTTCATTAATGAGCATATTAAAACTTAATACTTACAACTATAAACAAGATTTTAACCATGGTTATTCACCTCCACTTTATCATCCGATATTATTAAATTCGCAATAGGCTTTGTTATAATAACCAATGGGCCAATAGGATGGTTTATCCCAATACCATATAATATATATAAATATATATATATTATATATATATATATATATATATATATATTTATAATATATTAATGGAAGAAATGATGTAATGTCTATGTTATATTGTGTTATTCTAAACATTTTGAATCAGTCAAATTACATTTAAAATATATATATATATTGATTAACACATTTTGACTCAATGAAATTACATAAAAAATAAAATTAAGTTAAAAAATATTAAAGTTATTAATTACTTAATAATTAAACCAATTTAAATCCGTCCATCTTAAATCTTGATCTGATCAACTCCCAGAGGGATCCAAATCTTTCAAGTGCAAACCTTTCTCAATTTTGCACTAAAAAAGAAATAAATTTAAAAATGGAAATATTTAATTATTAATAATTTAACCAACCTAGATCCATCTTAACTTTGGATCTATCAAGCTCAGAGAGGGATCAAATCTTTCAAGGTGCAAACCTTTCAAAAAAGAGGTTTGCACCTCTAGAGATTTGATCCCTTTGCCGGCTTGATAAATCGCAAGTTAACATGGATCTAGGCTTGTACATAATCAATGGATTTTAATATCCATGTTAATTTATTTATTTTAATATTTTAGGAAAAACATAAACATATATAAGTATATATATGAACCACAATAAAATATTTCAATGCCCAACGACAAGAAGTAATTGGAAGTAAAAAGAATTGTGTTTAATTCTTAATATAGAATTAACATGTTACATTTAAAAAATATTAATAGTAATTAAAAAATCTAGTGTACATGATAATATAAATATTTCGATATGTAAAATTAAGTAATATTGAAATGATTAAATATATATCAATAAAAAAGAACTTTATTGTGGGAATGTAATCTATAAATAAAATATCTTTCAATGTTCATTTATTAAATTAAATTATATTCAATGTTCATATTTTACATATTATTATATTTAAAAAATAATAATATGTTTATATATTACATACAATTTAAAAATTAAAGTGTTATTGTTATATCATTTCAACGATCATTATTTACATTTTGATCTTTTAATTAAGGGTTAATTTTGAATGAAGTAAATATTTGTTGGAATCACATTTTAAATTATTTTTTCAATGTATTCAAGGGATTTTCAATAGATTAAAAAATACAAAATTTTATATTATATATATAAAGAGATAAATCACCACAGTGAAATTTGCAATGTGTAACAATATAATAAATAAATTTTTTAATTAACTAAATAAATTGCATATCTTCTTATATTATATACAATTTATTCCAAATATGCATGTCATTTTTATGTTTACACCTAGTATAAGTATAAGAAATTTCAGTGCCCCAAATTATTGTATACTTGCTTTTAGATTGATTATTACTATTACACTTACCTTTCCTCTATTATTGTTGTGGTGGGACTCTAGATGGTACACATATATGATCGCAATTTTTTAATATATATATATATATATATATATGGATTTTTCATCATGGTTACCCCCGGCTTGTTGCTCTTATCCTATCACGAGTATGGTAACTTTGTTTCGATATGAACCAGGAACATGATCTCTAAGGGTTGTTAGTTCGAAGGAAATTGAAATTCAACACCATGATTTAATTCTTGGTTTCTTTGCTTGTAGTCGTGTGGTTTTATAACATGATGATTGCATTTGTAAATTGAACCATAGCCCTTAGGGTTTGGGACTTTGTCCAAACCATGTTTTAAAATAACTTTAATTTCACTGATGTGCCACATATAGACTTTTATGGGTTAGAGGTTGTGGCCTTCACTATAATTTTATTTAACATGTACTAGAAGAAGATATTCATATGCAATTATGTATTGTTTATTTACCAAGAAAAAGGGGTTGTAGGTTGAGACTTAAATTCTTTATTCCTGTTCTAAAAGAGAATTGTTTTATATTATGCAATGCAATGTATATTCCTTGGATTTATTAAAATCTTACTAGTGCTTGGAAACAGTTATTTTTTTATTATTATATTCTTTTGTTAAAACACGTCTAGGTATACTCTTAAGGGTTTTATTGTTAATGGTGTAGGGTTGCTTGTTCAAAATAGATTACCATATTTTATTTTCTAAAGAGATTAATTGTTTTTCTTTTGTATTCAAGATTCAAAGATTCTATTTTGACTATTTGAATATAGACAATCTTTGTAACCAATATTTAAACATTGCATTTTTTACTATATGCAGACAATACCTAGATCTATTCAGAATTATAATGATGATTTGGTAAACAAACATAGAAAATTCATTCTATCACGTCACTTATCAGGTTAATTGAACTTGGTCTGCCACGAAAACCACAGTGATAAAGGAATGATCCTCCCAACCAATGAGAATTGGTTTCCACTGGCCAAGTTCCCCCCCACCCCCCGAGCCAATTTTACATCCAGGACAATTTTCTGACAGTGACCACACTTGGTCCAGCACAAGATTCCTCTTGGCAGTGTCCTGTCGGGAAGAATGTAAAGCTCAACAGCCAATTCTTTTGTGCCTCCTCCAGCCAGGCTCCAAAACCAACAAGGGTACTTTAGGGTTTTCCCCTATCACCCTCTTAGCCAAAAAAGCTTCCCTTACTGAGATAATCTATCTCTAGAGGGAGGAAATATGGGCAGGAAACTCCTCTATTGATAACCCTTCTTTGCCCTTTCCTAATCGTCCTGTAACTGTGTGGGATGAGAAATTCTCTTTATCACCTTTCCCACTGTAGTTTTACATGGTTAACCATATGAAAATATATATATATATATATAATATTAAAGTAGAAAAACTATTTATGTACATCATGTGCTCCTACTTGACCCTTAGCATGGGCCGCATAATCTGTAAAATTAAATTCAAAAAGAAAATTAAATAAAATATTTACAAGTTACTAGGTGTATTACATCTTCCCCCCCCCCCCCAAAAAAAAAAAGTAGAACATCTTCCTGGGTGTATTTCTATCCCTTAAAACAACCTGGGATATGCCTCATGCATAAAAGTTTCATCTTCCTCGGTAGCCTTGCTCGAGCTCAAGTGCTTCCATTGCACTTTAACCTGGGTGATAACTCACTTTCATAATATAGTTTCTCTTTGATCTAATATGCACAAAGGCTCGACCAGGAATTCTCCATCTGGTTCGACCTACATCCACAATCATTAGAACAACTATTAGCTTTTGTCAATTACCACTTAAGAAAACATATACAATTATCTCAAATTTCATTATTTACCTGAACATTAAGCCAATCAATAATATGCTTAGGATCATGTATGTATTTCATTAGCAAGGAGACGTGAAACACATTGTGTATACATATATGACCTGGTAAATCCAGTTGATAAGCCATGAGCCTAACCTTGTCAAGGATTTCAAACGGGTCGTAGAATCGAAGAGCTAGTGTCACACATGTTCCCCATATTAAAGTGCTCTTTTTCAGTTTAACCTTTACATACACATGTTCGCCTAGTTGAAACTCTCAATAGGTTCATATTTTATCTGCATATACTTTCTATCAGTCCTTCAAAGATTTCAATTTTCCCCATACCTTTTTCACAGATTACTCCATTTCTTCTAACATATTTGGCCACAACACCAACCTATGCCCGAGATGACTCCAATTAAGGGTTGTTCTGTAGCTTCATCCATACAACACCTCGAAAGTGCTCATCCTTAAGAGGTAGTATAGTTGTTATTATACGCAAATTCTACTAAGTGAAGATATTCTTCCCATTTGGTAGGTTTTTGAATCACATACATCCTCAGCATGTCTTGATCTCAATTGGAGTAGATTAGTAATGTTGTGCTGATTACCCATTCAGAAATAAACCCAAGATTCTTATCATTTGCTTTTTCAAGTGCTTAAGGATTCAATACTTTTGCTTAATTAACAGATTCCCGTGAGAGTTTCTTATGTAAATGTTATGAACAATTTATCATAAAAACATATGCTGAACAACAGCAATATAACAGTAATGAACATCAAAATACAACACACAACAAGCATATGATAAAGGAGTTCACCCCTTCTGGGCTGCGTCTCCTTGGTCCAGCTTCCAATGGTTTGGGCCTCTCTATAATGATCAAATTACATCAAAAGTGTGTTTACAATTCTCAGATGCCTTTGAAACCTATCTCAATGAATTCATAATACACAAAACTACAAGAATTGACTATTTTTACCTCAAATTTGGATAAGAACTGAAGAAGTTATAACTTGTCCTAGTTCTTCCTCTATTTGTTCCACAAAATGCTCTAAAATCAACAGAAAACTACAAATTAACCCCAAAATCTGCTAACCGGGCAAGAATTTCGCCACACCACGGGCCATATTCTGTTGGTCATATCGCAGATCGTAATCGGTGGGTTTCCGCATGCGGAATGTCTTGTTTACCCAGTGAAATGTTGTGATTGTGATATTGCGGACTCACCAAAGTATTAAGCTGTGAATATAATGTTATCATGTTTGGGTTCCTTCGCATTCGGGACTTAACTTGCACCAGGGCTGATTCCTATTACTACTGCGATTGCAATATGTGATCGCATCACTAACCTTTTGGGGTCGGGGCCGGGGCCGGGGCCGATACCTGTACGCCGATCCCTTTCACCAATTGAGATTGGGATTTGATCGCATCGCAACCCAACCTAGCAAGGGCCGATTTCTAACACCTTTTCTGCCTACCGCTGCGATATGTGATTTGCGAGGGCTAATGGTGGGATGCCACTTGGCACCTCCTAATTGGATGAAGACCTGCCACATCATCCCAATCCTGCCATGTAGGCAAGTCAAACCTGAACTTTGACTTGCTCTAACTTCTGCATACGAACTCAGATTTGAGTTCCATTGCACAGTTGGAATCAGAATGATGAGCTCTTCAATTTAAAGCTTAGTTTGAGAAGATTCTGACACTTTGATTTTTGGGCATATTTCTGAGCACTTGATCACTCCTCCCCATTGGAAGCCTTTTGGACCCCAAAAGGATCACTTTAAGTTATTGAATGAATGAGGGTATTCTTCCCTCACCTTCCCCACTTTAATCCATTTTCCCTTTGATGGATGTGTACCCTTGAGACCCACCTGAAGATAATCAATATTTCCTCTTTTAGTTGTCCTTGTCCTTCTATCAAGTGTAGTGTCTTGTTGAAGCACATCAAGGTATTCTGGAGAATATTCTTTAATAGATGGAATTTGAACATTCTCTCCTTGATATTCAATCAAAGGAGGTTCATACAATCTCAAATTTTCAACATGAACAATGAAATAGATTTTCATATATGAAGGCAAATCAAGCTTGAAAGAATTATTACCAATCCTTTCTAGAATTTTAAATGGACCATAACGAATTGGTTTTAGCTTTTTACCTTCACCTTGAAGCCTTTCCTTGCTAATGTATAGCCAAACTTCACCACCTACTTGAAATTGATGATCCACATGATGCTTATCATGCCTTGCTTTATACTTGCCTTGACTTTTTTCTAGTGGTTCTTGAACTGTTTGGTGAATCAACTGAATTTTCTCAATGAAATTCTTTGCTCTGTCCATGTCATTATTTCCATCTATAGCTACATCTTTCTCAAAGGTGAAATCCAAAGGCGATTTAGGCATATAACCAAGACATGCCTCAAAAAGCAAAGTTAGAGTAGAAGAGTGTTTTGCTCGGTTGTAAGCATGTTGAATACAATGCAACTGTTCATCCCACAACTTAGGATGTTTGCTGCAATATCCTCTTAGAAAAAGAATGACTATCATGTTAACCACTTCAGTTTGACCCTCTATTTGCGGATGAAAGGTTGTACTTTTCTTCAATTTGGTGTCCATTAAGTTCCATAAACTTGACCAAAAATTCCCAACAAATCGAGAATCACAATCACTTACAATAGAAGTAGGCAATCCAAAATGAACCCATACATTTTGAAAGAAAAGTTGAGTTGTTTGTTCAATTGTAATTTGCTTTTTTCAAGGCATTAACATGCACATCTTTCTGAACCTATCCACAACTACATACAAATAATCACGACCTTTCCTTGACAAAGGAAGACCTCCTACAAAATCCATAGAAACAATTTTCCATGGTCTTGAAGGCACTAGAAGTGGTGTGTACAATCCTAGTTTCCTATTACTAGGCTTAACGACTGCACACAATGAACAACCTCTTATAAAACGTGACACACTTTCAAGCATATGAGGCCAATAAAAATACCTCTGAAGATTTGCCATTGTCTTACTTACACCGAAATGTCTAGTAATAAGAGAAGTGTGCACTTCCCTTGTAACATTTACTCTCTCCCCTTGTGGAACACAAATTTTTCCCAAATGATACAATATATTATCATGTACATGGTAGTCTAATTCCTAAACTTGGTGGCCTTGACTCAAGTTTATATACACCTCTTGAAAGTCAGCGTCCTGTGCATATTATTCAACATAACTTTCAGGAAAAACAGAATTCTTCTTGAGTAAAATGGCTACATTTACAACCGCTCTAGAAATCATATCAGCAACTCTGTTATAAATTCCTTTCTTGTACCTGATTACCAAGTGGAATTGTTGTAAAAATCCCATCCATCGAAAGTGCCTTGACTGCTGCAATTTGGTTTGAGATTTCAGATATTGCAAAGGTTGATGATTGGTGTGAATAATTGTTTATTTTCCCATAAAATAATGCTTCCATTTCTTCACACTTTGCACCAATGCATAAATCTCTTTATCATACATAGGATAATTAATAACAATACCATTAAAAATTTCAGAATGAAATGAAATGGGCTTACCATGCTATAAAAGAAATGCACCCATGGCGTAGTCACTTGCATCTATTTGTATTTCAAATGGTTGTTTCAAATCCGACAATGCTAAAATTGGGGCTGAACTGATATTTTGTTTCAAAGCATCGAATGATTTTTGTTGTTTGCCTCCCCACTAGAAGATAACCTTCACGTTGGTCAATTCATGTAGTGGAGCTGCTATGGAGGAGAAATTGGCAATGAACTTCCTCCAGTACAGCACTGCTCCTAAAAAACTCCTTACTTCTGTGACTGAATTGGATATTGGCCAATTCACAATGATTGAAACTTTAGAGGGATCAATATTCAGCTCACCTCCTCCAATTATGTGGCCCAAATACACTAAGGAAGTTTTCCCGAATTCACATTTAGACATCTTTAGAAATAACTATTCTTTTCTCATGATATCCAATACTTTCCTAACATGCTTGACATGCTCTTCTCATAATTTGCTGAATATCAAAATATCATCTAAATAGACAATTACAAACTCATCAAGAAATGATCTTAAAACATCACTCATAACTCTCATGAATGTAGTTGGAGCATTGCAAAGACCGAAAGGCATAACCAACCACTCAAACAAACCCTATTTGGTTTTAAAAGAAGTCTTCCATATGTCCTCCTCGGCTATTCTAACTTGATGATATCCACTTCTCAAGTCTAATTTAGTGAAATACTTTGCATTTTTCAACTGATCTAGCAAATCATCTATTATGGGCAGTGGCTATTGATTATTTATTGTGATCTTATTTAAAGCTCGATAATTTACACACGTGTCAGGTTCCATCTTTCTTGGGTACCAATACAATTGGTGAACCACATGGCGAAGTAGAGGGACGAATTACACATTTATCCAACAATTCCCGAACTTGATTTTTAATTTCTAAACTCTCTAGAATTAACATTCGATACATACAAATGTTTGGGAGTGCACAGTCCTGTTGTAGCTGAATTTCATGTTGAATTCCTCTTTTTGGTGGCAATCTCGTTGGTTCTTGAAACATGTCCCCATATTGATGATGAGTATGAGTAGCGGTGGTATTAGTGGAAGAGTTCGAAGATGCTTTCGAAGAAGAAGATGAAGGAGATGGTGGATATGGTGGAGGTTTGCCTCCATTCCCATTACCTCTTCTTGAAGAGCCTTCTCCATTGGGAGGCTTGGAACTTTCTCCTTGCAATCCATTATTCCTGCCTACATAGAGGACCTTAACCATCTTTGTCATATCAAAGAAATCCTTTCTGAAGGTCTTCTCATCTTCTATCATGTAAAAAGGTTCTCCTCCATGAGACATGATCTCAAGAATCTCAATTGCATCTTGAGGTTGTACTCGTGTTGGAATCTCAGCTGCAACTTCTGCAACTTGAGCATGTACTGGTGTATAAGACTTTGGCAACCTTTCTCTTCTTCCACTTGACCCAATTTTAGGGCTTTCAAACATCTTTCCTTCACCTCTTTTGAGCTTTAACCTTGTAAGCATGACATAAACTTGTGAACAATTAAATCCTTCTTTCACAAAGAAAATCTAGTAAGCAAAAACCAGTTCTCTGATACCAACTTGATCTAAATTGGAGTAGATTAGTAATGTTGTGCTAATTCCACATTCAGAAATAAGACCAAGATTCTTATCATTTGCTTTTTCAAGTGCTTAAGGATTCAATACTTTTTCTTAATTAACATATTCCCATGAGAGTTTCTTATGTAAATGTTATGAACAATTTATCATAAAAACATATGTTGAACAATAGCAATATAACATTAATGAACATCAAAATACAACACACAACAAGCATATGATAAAGGAGTTCGCCCCTCCTGGGCTACGTCTCCTTGGTCCATCTTCCGATGGCTTGGGCCTCTCTATTATGCTCAAATTACACCAAAAGTGTGTTTACAATGCTCAGATGCCTCTGAAACTTATCTCAGTGAGTTCAGAATACACAAAACTTCTATAATTGACTATTTTTGCCTCAAATTTGGATAAGAACTAAATAATTTATGACTTCTCCTAATACTTCCTCTATTCGTTCCACAAAATGCTCTAAAACCGGCAGAAAACTACAAATTAGCCCCAAAATCCACTAACCGGGCAAGAATTTTTCCGCACAGCGAGCCATATCTTGTCGGTCGTATCAGTCTCAATCAATGGGTTTCGGCGGGCGGAATGTCTTGTTTACCCAGTGAAATGTCGTGATTGTGATATCGCAGACCCACCGGAGTATTAAATTGTAACATATAACGTTATCACGTCCAGGGTCTTTCACATTCGGGACTTGACTTGCGTCAGGGCTGAATCCTGTTACTGTTGTGATTTCGATATGCAATTGCATCGCTAACCTTTTCGGGGTCGAGGCCGATACTTGTACGCTGATCCCTTTCACTGATTATGATTGTGATTTGGTTGCATCGCAACCTAACCTACCCGGGGCCGATTTCTAACACCTTTTCTGCCAACTGCTACGATATGCGAATTGTGAGGGCCGATGGAGGGCTTCCACTTGGCACCTCCTCATTGGCTGAAGACCTACCACATCATGCCAATCCTGCCATGTAGGCAAGTCAAATCTAAACTTTGACTTGCTCTAACTTCTGCATAAGAAATTGGATTTGAGTGTCATTCACACCGTTGGATTCAGAATTACGAGCTCTTCAATCTAAAGCTAAGTTTGAGAAGATTCTAACACTAATTTTTGGGCATATTTCTGAGCACCTGATCATGTCCTCTCATACTTGATTTACCCTTTTTGTTTTCCAGTCAATCTATAGATGATAGGAAATCCTAAATTACACTTGGATACCTAATTTTGTAAATAAATAATTCCAAAAGGCGAAAGTAAATTTTCATCTCGGTTAAAGATCATTGTCTTAGGTATACCATGCAAGCGGAAGATTTCCCTCATAAATATATCAACAAATTGTACCGTAAATTTTCATCTCGATCAGAGATCGTTGTCTTAGGTATACCATGCAAGCAGAAGATTTCCCACATAAATATATCAACAATCTATAATTCCTTATAATTAGACTGTACTGGCATAAAATGTGCAATTTTACTTAATTTATCCACTACAACCATTATTGAGTCATTTTTCCTTTTTTATTTGGGTACGCTGCAATGATGAATTCTATAGTGGGTGAAGCAGACTTGATAGATGTTGGTGTCCTACTTTCACCTGTTGGCACTCTAAACTCTTTGACAGGTATTCTAATGCTTCCTTTTTCATGTCAGGCCAAAAGTAATATGTAATACCCCACCCCACATTTACCCAATTTTACAAACTCACTAGAGTAAACATGAGACAATAGTTACTATGAATGACCCAACAACCAAGTT
This sequence comes from Pinus taeda, assembly GCA_000404065.3. Lineage (NCBI taxonomy): Eukaryota > Viridiplantae > Streptophyta > Pinopsida > Pinales > Pinaceae > Pinus > Pinus taeda. Next base: position 36,774 of record APFE031663028.1, on the reverse strand, counting down.
CCAATTATGGAAGTGGGGTCTACCAAACTGAACCTTGCTACAATCTCCCAAGGACACATGGTCACCCAGATGTCAAATAACATCCATTGATGATATTTCCCTGATTTGGAACTCTCTTTTTCCAACGCTTTAGAACCCAACCGCACGCATTTCAAGCAGTCCATGTTGCCAAAAGGCACCAATCGCATGCACAAATTGTTCTCCATGCAACTACAACCGAAAATCCTTAGTTTTGTGCTTGTGGTAGCAGATTCAATACCTGATTTTCAGGCTAGCTTATAGGCCACTGCTTAGAACTTTCTAGAATCAAGTCTAGGATAATCACAAGTCTACATAATCTATACTCAGGCTGAGATCTTGCCCGAACATGCCAAACACATGATAAAAAGTTAGACAAACATCTGTTAAACACAGTAGCTATAGTTCATGAATGAATATATGTCCATTGTCTCACTAATTTCATCATAGAATCATTAAGAAGGCTCAAGGCTCACTTCCCTCTCAAGCTAGCTACAACAACACTAGCTCATACATTCATATAACCATTCAATAACAAAATGAATCATGGACAAGATCCATGATAAGAGCGCATCATTTAACCATGCCTATAATCAGCATTAAACCAGAATGAAGCCATCAAAACCAATCATAAAACCAACACAATAACCAATACATGTGCTCATTGATCTCAATAAAAAATAACATATGCATAAATCCAACCAAGTCATGGACATCCATGTACCACCCGACCATAGATTGGGCTGAACCAAATCTTTGTTTTATTCAATCACTCCTATGCCATATTCCAAGCATGAATGTGGGATCACATGGGATAAACCAAAACAGAACCAACCAGGGATTCCAAAGGCTAAACCAACTCAACCCTAAACCATAGTGATTTCACCTAAACCGGTCCAGAAATCACCAAAACCAAACAAGATTGGATGCCTTAGACTTTCTTCACCATACCCAAAGGAAATTTCCTATCTCCACCCACCTATTAAGAGTTCCAGGAGAAAACCATCACCACCCTAAACTCTTGGGAATTTTCCTGAGACCACCTCAACTAGGATCCAAAATATATTAGAAATCCAAAGTTTGACCAAAACAGGGAACCCACTACATCATGGCTATCCACGAAATGAAAAAGGAAAGCTTTTACACCATTGTCAATCTACGAAAATCCCATGTCAATGACAACAAACATGAATGATAAAATAATGCATAGACCATGCATCAAATCCCAACATGTTAAATCACACATGCACACTATTACCTACAAATCCACAGTTATTTTTTGCCCTTACTTGTTGTTGTCAAAACTTCCTCTTGTGCTGCCTTGCCTTCCTTACTTGCTTTCTCCTTTGTTGACTTGCTTGCTCGTGTCCAAGTGCTCTCTCCTCTCCTCTTGGTGTTCAATTTCTTCCTAAGCAAAACTAAAGTTGTCAAAAGTTGAAATTGATCAAAAGTTGTCAACTATTTCTCAGAAGCCTTTTTATCAGTGATGTCTGGTGTCTCTCCCTTTCCCTTTTCTCTTTTCTTTCATTTTCCTTTATTTTCTCTCTAATTGCCCTTACATGCACATTATTGTCTCTTCGTCTTCCTTTTATCCTATTTTCCTTTATTTCTTAAATTAATTACCATTTATTGTCTTTTGTCTTTTCTAATGCCAATGTCAATTTCCATACCATCAATTAACAAAAGTGACCCCCAATGTGATGTTTTTCCCCTCATTCAGCTTGGAATACATGTCCCATGACCTTGGATGATTTTTGCATTTTTACATGGAATATAACATGGGGTTGTTACATAATCCTCCCTTAAAGCAATGATCAATTTCTGAGATTTGGGGTGGGAAACATAAGAATTCTTATGATATTCGTCCAAAATCAGTTATTTAACAAACTGTTGGTTAGGAACATAAAGTTAGTCTTATAGATTAGCAGGCCATCATGGTTATTACTTCCAGTTATTTTTCAGTGTTGTTTTCTTGCTTAATTTTATGCTGTAAAAATTGATACTCTTGGCCCTTCAAGACTACAATTTTTAATCTAATCTAAAAAATCAGATTTCACTTAACTAAAAGAAATTTCATGACTAAAAATTCAGTATCCTACTTAAAGCATCCGCCACCCGGTTCTCTTTACCTTTCATATGTTTAATGTCAAAATCAAACTCGCTCAAGAAAGTGGTCACCACACTTGTTGCACGTTAAGTGTGGGTTATTTGAAAAAAATTGTCAAGCTACTATCAAAGTAAACTTCTTCCCTAAAATTTAAATTCGTCATACCTTCAAGGTGTGAACAACCATTGTTAACTCTAAGTCAAAAGTTGAATACCTTTACTCGCGCTCTTTCATTTTTCGAGGCTGATAAGCTACCACCCGACCTTATTGCATTGACACTCCCCCTACACTCTCTAGAAATCATATGTACAAACAATAAATTGTTTTTTGGGATATGTAATTCTCAAAATAGGGTTGTAGTCAACAGTTGTTTTAGTTGACCAAAATTATCTTAGCATTTTGGGTCCAATTAAATGTTTTCCCTTTCTTTTGTAATGATGTTATGGGGTAGGATACCTTTGAAAACCTAGCTATAAAGTGGTTGCAGTAGTCTATTAATCCCATAAAGGACCTGATATCTGTGACATTCTTAGGAACATGCCACTCCATAATCATCTTTATCTTTTATGGGTCCACGACTATTTCTTCTTGAGTGATCACATGCCCCAAATATTGTATTTGGTCCTTAAAGAACTCATATTTACTATATTTTGAATATAATTGATGACTGCATAGAGTTTGGACCACTATTTGCATATGTTGCTTATACTCTTCTAAATTCCTTGAATTAATATATCATCAATAAAGATTAACATGAACTTGTCTACGTATGGGTGAAATATGTTATTGATCAGGCACATAAATGTGGTCGGGGAATTAGTCAACCCAAAAGGTAGGACCAGAAACCCATAGTGTCCATGTTGCATCCTAAATGCAACCTTACAAATATCTTCCTCTTTGATTCGTATTTGGTGGTATCCTGAACGTAAATCTATTTTAGAGCACACTTTGTGCCCTTAACCTGATCGAATAGTTGTCATCGAGGTAGTGGGTTCTTATTCTTAATTGATAATTTATTCAATTGTCGATAATCAATGCATAGCCTCAGAGTACCATCCTTATTTTTGACAAAAAGTACAGGAGTTCCCCACGGTGACACACTAGGATGTATGTACTTTTTTGTCTAACAACTCATGTAATTGCATTTTCAACTAAGTTAATTATGGAATGCTCCTGCGATATGGTGCCTTAGACATCGGTGTGGCCCCTGGAACTAGCTCAATTGTGAAGCCAATGTCTAGTTGGGGCGTAGGCTAGGGATTTTCTCACAAAAGACATCTGCAAAATTATGAACAATATGAAAATTTCCCAGAGTTGTTGTCTTTTCTTTACAGTTAGAGTATCTTACTTGAAATGCAAAAATTTGATAGTATTTTCTAATACATTTCCTCAACTGTGAGGTTGAAATTTTCCTTAATGTTACAGGCCTTGCAATCCCAAGAATCTCTTGCCTAATACCTCCTTCTTTGACATAAGTGACGGTCTTGTCTTTACAATTTATGATGAACTAATGTTCTTCCAATTAGTCCATACTGATCAAAATATTGTATGAGCCTAATGGTAGAATGTTCAGATTTATTTATGTTGGTTGTTCTGTCAGTTCTACGAGGCACTTCATAAGTCTTATTGTTACGCTTATTTTTGCTCTGGTGTCGAACTAAACCAACCACGTATTTCTAAATTTACTAACCTGCAATTGGCATAAATCTACTAACTTGGGGCTAAAAAATCTTAAACTCGCCCCCGGGATCTTTTAAAATTGAAATGACACGATTATAGATTTTACCTTCAAGTTCGACCATTGTGGATTGATGCTCAGCTTGTCAATCCTCCACGGTAGAATTTATTCTTGGCATACTTCTCGCAACCTCTTCCAATGTAAATGCTTCTTGAACATTTGCAACTTTTTCTATATTTTCATGGTAAAGATTGTCTCTGAGGTAGTGTGGTCCCCTGCAACTCTAGAACTATATTAGTGGTTTTTGTATCGTATCAAAATATGTTTTACCCAATAGTTCTAATTGCCTGGTTAAATTCTAAGATTGGGATTTTTGTTGGCTTTCTCTAGAAAATTTACTCTGTTGCCCTCTATTAAAATTCTTAGACCCAAAATCTTATGCATTATTGTTGTTTAGAGGTTATTTCTGCCCCTTTTTACCTAGCCATGGTTTATTCTTTTCTACCTTCTGTTTTATTTGTTGATAGCAAATTCGTGCCTTATAGATAGCTTCATCCATTGTCTTGGGGTTGTAAAATTCTAGGTCTTCTTTCATGGACACTGGTACACTACCTATAAGACGTTTTATTTTGGCCTTTTATTCTCATATATAAGGAAAATATGTCAACAAAGAGGTGAATTTTGTGACATACTTGTTCATAGACAGCTGACCCAATCTGAGATCATGGAATTACATGGATTTCTCATCATATTATTGCTTAGTAAGGTATTTATTTTTGAAATTTTGCTAAAAATTATCCCATGTTACCCCTTGTTCATCAATTCCATGAACTGCTTTAACCTCTTCCCACCATAAGGTTGCTTTTCCTTGGAGCGAATAAATTGCCAAGTGAGCCTTCAAATTATTGTCGTATTCAGAAATCTGAAAGTACTTGTTAATATTCACTAACCATGCCACTACATCGTCCTCGAATTCACCAACAAATGTTGGGGGTTTGATTTTCTTAAACTCCCCTTGGAGTTATGTTTTCTACCTTTTTGGTGGTTTAGATGGTTTTCCCTGATAAATTTTCTTAGATTCCTCTTACTCTATTTCCTTATCACCCTCAGGCTCAGCTATAAGACTTATCTCAGGAACATTATCTTCCCTCCACCTATGTGATTTTTCTTTTTTCCCGTTATCAGGGGTTGTGGCTTAGGTCCTTTGGTTTTTCTTATCAGTTAAGCCCTTAATTATTCTTTTTTTATCTCTCATCATTCGCTCATTATCAGCCTTCATGTTGGCTATTTCCACTCTTAAATTATGCATTGTTTCAAATAATATTGCAGATGTGGACTGGGGTTCTTCACCTATCTGCACCCACATTTCTAGATTGGGTTTTAATAAGGGTACAAAACTTGGTCATGTAAGTAGTGTTATCATGTTATCAGTTCTTCTTCTCTTTCTCTCTAAAACACAATAGACAATTTGTTATTATCTATGTTTTCCCTTGAATATGCCATAGTGTTGTAACATGTTTTGCTCTGATACCACATGCAACATCCCCCTTTTAATGATGATAAGTCACCACAGTAAAATTTAGAATGTGTGTAACATTACAGTATTATTTTTTTAATTAACTAAGTAAATTGCATATCTTCTTTGTACGTTATATACAATTTATTCCACATATGCATGTCCTTTTTTTGTTTACATCTAGTATATGTGTAAGACGTTTTCATTGCCACAAATTATTGTACACATGCTTCTAGATTGATTATTACCATTAGACTTACCTTTCCTCCATTATTGTCATGATGCCACTCTAAATGGTACGCATATATTATCACATCTTTTTGCTACAAATTGGAGGTTATATATTTGCTACAATATATCTTCAAGATGTTCATGGTGTAATTTTTTTATATCGTTACAAACTTCGGTTATTGTGACGTTCTAATCATAGGTTTTAATGACTTAAGACGTCAAGGTCTTAGTGGCCTTGATTAATCCTGCCACTATATACATATTGATGGGCCTCTAACTTAAACATAAATTAAGGCCCATGCTTCTAAATTAGACATAAATTAAGTCCCATCTGAACATCCTTCAGAACATTAAACCTCTATTTTGCATTAGATAATGTATTTTTAACTTTAATATGTTCATTGGGAAGGTTTATGGATAATTACATATTTGTGCCTAATATTATTTATTTTTGTGGAATATTGTGAGAATATTGGGAGATTATGGAGATTTGGAGGAGATGATCTAGGGACCTTCTCCCTACTACAGGAAGATCAATATTAAATAATAAATAAACAAGATATTCTGGAATTATGGCATAGATTATGGAGCTCGAATGATTGAGAAAATCTAGAAATGTGTTCCTTGTCATTTAATGCAGATTCCTAGTATTGGGAACCAGATCCACTAATCAAGGGATTTTGGTGGGGAAAGCTTCCTCCTTTCATGGAGAATTATTCCTAATCGTTTTTCATAAGTACCAAGTCGAATTTGCCTCCAAGGGTTGATTTTTTCCTAGTCTTCTTGTGGAGAGAACTCATATTTTTGCAGCTCCACTGTCATTTCCTGCAGGGATGTAATTGTATTGATGAAAATAATGAATATTAGTGACATGTTCAGCTTCTAAATCTTGGTCTCCTTCATAGGACTCTTAGTTTCCTTGGGCTTGGCCATCCCAGGAGCCTCAGAGCCCTTTTGTATCATTTATTTTCCTTTTTTTTCACATTTTATTCACATGAATCTCTTGTTCTTATTTTTTTCTACTTTTGCATTTAGTATTAATGATTTCTTGTTGTAGGATTGGGTTAAATAGTTGAAGTAATTTATTTTTCAGGATCACAAGCATCATTTCATCATTGGAACAAATTTGTAAGGTCATAGTAATCATTGAGTTACTTGGATTAGTTTGCTTATTCCCAAATCTAGATTTCTCAAAGTCCTTTGTGGCAAATAACAGTACATTTATGCTATTTTTAGAGCATGCTAATGAGCTTCAATTGAGTTGATTCCACTTGCATTAGATCAAAAAAACATTCTATTTAATGACAAAAATCACCCCATTGCATTTGCACTTGGTTAGGTTAGGCATTTGATAGATTTACTAGCTCACTAGTTCTCAAACTTTTAGATATTAGACTAGTAATTTTCTACCATTTTTTAACATGAGTTAACAGAGGTATTTTTTAGTTATTCCACTTGGAATGGAAACCTAAGACATCCTAGTCAATAAAAAAAAAATCCATCTAATTTGGATTTGATTTGGTTGGTCATTCGGTGAATTATAACTCCCTATAACAAATTTGTTGTTTCATGTAGTAAACTACAGGAAACCCTGTATCAGCCTTCCAACATGTATATACTTGCCCAGATTCACTCAAGAAGATTTTTTTGGTCCCTTAGGGTTGAATCATGACCCCTAGGCTCTATATCAATGATTAGGTAAGACTAAAGGCCACTTAGGACTTGCCTCTTTACCCATGCAAAACATTTCAGTGATTTGAGCTAATGGACAAATTTATGAAATAGATAATACAACGATGATTGCCACATCCAATGAACTCTGTTAATGGATCTAAACTCTTTGAAATGTAATGGTTGACATTTAGTTCATGATATTTACTTTATGCAATTATAATAGGTTTCTTTCCCTGTATTTTCTATCTTGCAATAGGTTAAGGTTTCCATTTCGAGCATTTCATTTTCTGCAATTAGTTTAGGATTTGATGTCATTACATGCACTCTATTACATCATGATAGCAAAGGAAGGACACATTGTATGATGAACATATACTGTCAATACCTCTTAAGTTTGTATGAACCCCAGGTTGATAATTGATGAGGCTCATCAATGGGTAAATTATATATACCTTAATGCAACCCTCCAGCTTACTAAAATCAACTTTTCTCATAATTCTTTACATGTTTTGTTATATTTTGCTTAATGAGAAGGGGAAATATGAGATGTCATGTCTTGTGGTCTAATGTGCATTAATTGCAGGTTTTTGAGCAAATTTTAGCTAATTAAAGTGCAGGAACTCGAAAGAGACAAGTAAGAGGGATTTTAGGAGATGGGAACTTCCTCCTTAACTCCTCACTCACTCGAAGATTCCTCCATCAAATCTCATCAGCTCGGAGTTGCAATCAACCGAGCCATTAAGATTATTGGCAGCCAAGCCATTAAGATCATTGGCAGCCTAGCCAGTGATATTTGAAGACCAGTTGATCTCGGGTTTGGGAGCCAAGCCTCCCTAAATTTAAGGAAGTTTTTGGTAACTTCAGTTGTATAAATAAGAAGACCTAGAGCCTCATTAGGATTCGAATTTTTTTTATTATAGCCAAGAGGCATTTTCAAGTTGAGACATTGTGACTCATCACTCTTGTGTTTTTTCGATATTTTAACAAAAATGAGAAGCATTCCCTTGATCCAGCACTGAGTTGAATTAGAGGGTTGAAGCTCTTGGGTTAGGGCCCAACCCTAGTAGCAAAGGTTCTTCTTTTTGTATATGTATGCTTAGGTTCCATTCATAGTTAGTTGTTGAACTGATTTTGGTGTTGTTAATTTGCAAGTATTTGTATGATTAATTAGTTTGCTTCAATTTGTGGATAGTTAGAATAGTGGTACCCTAGTGGCGGAAGACATTTCAGAAAAACTAGTGATAGTGGTTTTCACCTCATCTCTCTATTTTGGGATCATGACTTGAGGGACACTTTCATACAGCCCAAAAATAGATTTCTTTCTTTGTTGCATAATCTAGGGTTTCTTAATGAGTAGGTCATTGTCTTTAAGTTTCCTAGGATGAGTTGCAATTGTCATTTTTGATCTCTTAAGTTTTGTATTTGTTTCAAAGCACTTCCATTCATGAACTTAGCCCTTAGATGGTAATAACTATGTTTTCTTCCATTTAATAAAAATCTCCCATGTGTAGATGAATTTGTGCATCGATGCAAACAAGAATGTATGTTGTTGAATGAAATTCTACCTTGCAGGGAGATCTCATCTCATTTTCCTAATACAATCCTTTTCCATCCATCTTGTCAAAATACACTAAAACCTCAATCCGAATTCTGGTTTTATAAGCAAAAATTGCCATTTCCATTGAGCAAATCCAACCATCTTGAAGCACTTGATTGAGCCCTGGATAGTGTTCACCCCCTCCAAGCCGTATTATCCCATTATCTACTTCTCCCACACTTCATTCCACCTTCTAAACCACTTCCTAAGCTTTTGGCATGTTTCCTGTAGTAAAACAAGGGATCCTGTAGGAGAACTAGGACATCTTGTAGTTTTCCTGCAGGAAATCCTGTAGCAGCCTGTTTTGAGCCCGAATTCAGAAAAATCATCACTTAATCTAGGATTAGGTCCCCACTTGACCTCCACACCCTTAAGACCATTCTAACCCTCTTCCTCCATACCTGTCTCCCCTGTCAAAGAATAAGTGAAGATTAGCATTTGCATTCATAAAATGAAAAGATAAAGAAAAAGAGTTCTTTGTATTTCTTAATTAGCATATGCATGCAGTAGTTATAACACTCCCTAGATCAAATTCCAAGCAAAATGTGTCAATAAGTAGAGAAAGATAATTTCATTTCACTTTACAAGTATCTTCCAATTCAATCTTTCATTCCTTAAAGTAGGCAGCATTCCTTTTCTTTCATTTAGGATAATTTTCCCTTCTCCAGTTGGTAGTCAGACTTCTTCTAGTCAATAGAAGACTGGTTTGAGAAACCCTAGTGGTCTATCACCCAAGTTTAACAATGACAAGAGTATACCATTACATCTATTTGTGTATACAACACTGTCACCTCCAAGTTTGTACGAACCCCGGGTTGATGAAGTAAAGTTTGTAGCCCCAATAGTTGCATTATTCGTGTTGCAATACTGGCGCTTATCACTTTTTGGCACCGTTGTCAGGGAGGTGTCTAAGTATATGTGGTTTTTTGCTTTATTTATTTCTTTCCTTATTTCCTTCTCATTCTGCAAATAGTTCCATTCAGTAGCAATTGTAATTTGGTTTTTTTTTTCTTTCCAATTCTGAAATTAGTTCCATTTAGCAAGTAGTTGCAATTTGATTTTGTTTTCTTTCCATCCTTCAAGAAGTTCAAAAAAAAAACCCTAAAAAAAAAAACTAAACTCCTTTCATGCCTCGTAGGAGTAGAGACAACTTAGGGAAATTTTTGCTGAAGACCCCCACCACATTAAACAACCAACCTTCCCTCTTCTTCGATGATTGTGAGCTAGAGGACCCATTAGGCGGACAACCAGAGATTTTTGAAGAGCCTATCGGGGAAGAATAACAGACCATTCCACCAACTTACACCATGGTTTAAAATAGAAATTGGATTAGAGACAGAGAAGGAGTTGAGAATAGAGCTGAGGGTGATTTTCCCATCAGAGAAACTAATGGGGATGTTAGGATGAAAAACATAAGACCCTCTTCTCTTCCTCACTTCCATGCCCTGACCTCGGAAGACCCAGAAACTTTTTTGTTCGAGTTTGTTGTCATATGTAGAACTTATGATTACACCTCTGATGATCAGAAGTTGAAATTGTTCCCATCCACTCTCAAATATGCAGCCTTGCGCTGGTTCATGGGTTTACCTAGGAACAATATCACCACCTAGGCTCAGATGCAACAAGTCTTCAACAATAAGTATATGGACTACTACAGGTCCAAAGATACCAAAGAGGAAATTTTTAGAATGACTTTGGGACATTACGAATATTTAGAATATTATGAGGAAAGGTTCCAACTTAGCTACAAAAGGGCCAGGTGCACCCTTGATCCTGAATCACTTAAGCTAGTCCTTCTTAGGGGGATCAGGGAAGATCTCTTAGAAACCCTAAACTTTCTGTCAGGAGGGGACATCTACCAGTTACCCTATGATGATATCAATATAGTTTTCAGGAAGCATTCTAGGGCAACTAGAAAGAAGGGTAGGGTTAGTCAAGTTGTGGCCAATTCATCCTCTTCCAACACATCCATAAAAAGTGAAATTGGGAACATGTTGGAAGACTTTAAGAATGAAATGATGCATACCCTTTCTCTGCAAATGGACACCATGCAGATCAAGAGGAAGCAAGAGGAAGCAAAGAGAGCCTTACCTATCTTCTACCCTGGAGGCACCAGGAGGCACCCTAGGAATGAATGTCCATTTAATCTTATAGAAATATGCTTGGTCTATGAGGAAAATTTCTCCATAGACAAGTGACCTTCCCTACCTAGACTAAAAGTTGTGTATCAGGGAACCGAAGGAGTGACTGAACAACCCTGCTACATCAATCAAAGGAGGCCTCAAGGACCTCGACCATACCAGCAAGGCATGCAAGGGGAATATTATTCATATTACAACCCTAATCATAATACATCCATTCCCCCTTGGTGCCCTCTTGCTCATCATTCATGGTCCACACCTTCTCCCTAGCATTTTTCAACTCAATACCATTCCCAATCTACCAACCAAACATTTCAACTATATGCTCCTCCAAAACCTCAGTGGAATGCACCATCCCATGGGTGGAGGCCCCCATACAACCAAGCTCCAACTTTATTTCCTCCACCTCCATCTCAACCACAACTCCTACACCTTGCTCCACCAAAACAACGTCAGATGCTTGCCCAACCAAATCTGAACCCGAACAATAGATAGGCACAACAGGTCTACAGTGGAGAAACATCCTAACCTACCTATGTTGTGGAAAGTCATGAGATTAACCTCAGGTCTGGAAGAGTGCTTCCGGATAATCAACCTCCAACTCCACCTGAGGAGCGTGAAGAGGAAAAAGAGGAAAGTGTCCCTCAAGCAAATGCACCTCCTTTTCCTTAGAGATTAACCCATCATGTCCAGCAAACCCCAGAAGAAACTGAACTTCTGAGTGAGTTGAAAAATATGTGTGTCAAAATCCCGCTTCTCTAAGTTATCAAAGATGTCCCCATCTAAAACAACTTAATCAAGGAGAAGTGTTTCAAACATCTGGGAAGGCAAAAGAAAGACACCCTTACCATTAATGTCATTGGACAACTATCTGACTTAATGTTGGGGTGGGTGATTTTCCCAAAGTATCTAGATCTTGGAAGTCTTGTAGTAGATTTATACATTGATGGAACTATTGTCCCCCATACCTTGATCGATCTTGGGGCTGCCATCAATGTGATAACTAAGGAGACTATGCTTAAATTAAATCTACAGGGGTCATTAAGAAAGACCACAACAGTCTTGCAGCTTGTGGACAGATCCATAGTAGCTCCCGAGGGAATTGTTGAGGATGTGATGGTCTCCATTGATTCCTGGGAATACCCTGTTGACTTCTTAGTTCTCCAACCTAAGACCAAGTTGAATGGTTACCCTCTCATCCTTGGAAGGCCATGGTTAGCCACTGTCGATGCTTACATAAGTTGCAAGGCTGGGAACATGACATTAAAAATGGGCATCTGTCCAAGCAATTGGTCTTCCACCCTCCTGCTCAACCATCTCTAGAGAATGACTTACCTTTATGGTTAGAAGAGGAGAAAGAAGATGAAGTATACTCTTCCCCAATCTATACCCTAGATGCTACTGTAGGAGGGGGGCAACCTAATGAAGATGACATGATTGACAAAATCCTCCAAAATCAACCCCCCAACACCATGTCCCTTGAGGAGTTAGTAAAGGAAGCCAAAGACAACCCTTGGATTGATCTATGCTTAGCTAACTCAAGCCGTACTCATATCAAGATGATAGAATTCAGCCCAGAAAGAGCATTGAAAATCAACCCCTCTATCTCTCTGTACACCAAGAGAACGAGTTATGTGACATGATAAGAAAGCATTTGCATGTCTTTGCCTGGATTTACATGGAAATGAATGGAGTGCATCCTTCGGTGTGTACTCACCACATTTACGTCAAGGACAGTTGCAATCTAGTCCTCCAACCTCAAAGGAGAATGAACTCAGCCCTCAAGGATATAATCAAAGAAGAGCTGCAAAAATTGTTGGATGTAGGGTTCATTTACCCCATCTCAAATAGTGAGTGGGTGTCTCCCCTGGTTCTGCTTCCAAAGAAAAATGGAAAGCGGAGGATCTGTGTAGATGATCTAGGTGGATCTTTAAAGTACAAATGGCAATGGAGAAAAGGCTCAAAATTCAAAGTGGTCAAATTTTCACAAACTCAGCACCAAATCGAAGTGCTCGTCGCCCTAATTCCAACAGTGCGAACGACAATCAAATCCAAGCTCGTATGGAGAAGGTAGATCCAGTCAAAGTTCAAGGTTGACTTGGACAAGTGGCAGCTAAGAAGGCAGCGAATTGGTTAGTTCTACCATTGGAATCCGGTCAACTTCCGGGCAAAATTGTAGGGCCATTAATTTGACTAATATCCCTATGGTACGAGAAAATTTCTAGAATGCCTACCACTGGAGGAACGTAATATGGTACCAACACAGATATGGGACCGGCGGGGGTCGAACCACCCAGCTCATGTGGCCAGCCCCCAAACGGGCGGTCCCCTAAAACTTAACATAGATTTCAACGGCGCCAACCAACCAGAGGCTTGTCATACTTAAAAATGGAGCGGGCGGGGTTGGAACCTGACCCGCCTTTGTATAAAATGCTGACGGAACCAACAAGCCACAAGGGACCACCTTGATAACTCCATCTACTTCTTTGTATAAGAGCCTGACCTGTAGTGCAGCGCTGAGGAGGAGTAGGTGCGGAAATTGAAAATAATAATATTTTATTGCAAGGCAGCAGAACCCTAATTCCGGAACTTTGAGTAGTGCAAAACCATGATGCAGTTCTAGGAAGCAGATTGATGGCACAAATTTCGAGACAGAGAATCTTTTGTAGAGAATATTCCTTGATGCCAGAAAGATTCCATGGGGAGGTAAATTTTCATTTTGTCATAATGATATGAAGCTTACAGTCATTTTTAACTAGAATTTCACAGGGAATGTGATAATGAAATTAGAATCACCATCTAAGCAGAATATTTGCAGATTCCCAGTAGAGCAAAATCTTTGAAGAATCTTGAGGGAATCTTTTAGATTCCTTGGAGGCTGAAATTTGCTAGAATCATAATGCAACCAACTTTATACTCAAAAGTCTTAGAATATCACAAGGATCATGATGGCGAGATCAGATTTTTGTTCTGATTTGTAAATCTCCAGTCAACCCAGAGAACATAATCTTTGGAGAATCACAAGGAATCTAAAAGATTCCTACATACCTAGATTTTAACGGTGTTAGAATTCGACAAATGGTTAGTAGATTTTACACCTCTTTACGATAGAAATTTAGTGGTGTAGTCAATTTTTGCAGTTGAGCCTTCCATTTTTCAGCCAACTTCAGAGGTGAAGGTACATGAATAAGTTATGTCATGTTTTCCTTCATAATTGTTGAGATGATGTATTATTTTTTCAGATCCCTATTTGATGTTATGTTGTGGGATCGATTTTTCCACATTATGTGAGATGTATTTAGCATGTCATGCTATGCATTGTTTTGGAGATCCCTATGTAAGTATCTTGAAGGGATGCTCATTGCCACATTGTGTGAGATCATTTTAGTTTGTCATGTTGAGAGGAAGCCTTCTTGAGTAAGAATTCTTGTAAGTGAAACGTCTAGTGGAGAGACCAGCCACTCTTGTTTGAGGGCATATGACCTTGCTATGACAAATTGTTGTCCATGTACATCATCATCTCTCTCAGCATGATATGAAGCGGCCTCCACCATCTTGACACCGGGCCCAAAGACGTAGTCCACATTGGACGAACTTCATTATCAAATGTCTCATGTTTTGACTTGTTGATCGTTTTCATGTTTCCTCTTACTTAAGAATGCCTATGTGTTCTTTTATGCTCTTTTAAATGCAATTCTAACAACATCACAGAAGTAAAATATCTTGGTTAATTCCCGAAGATGAGGGAACCCAAATCAAGTTTGGTATCAGAGCGGTCTTCTTGCTGATGTGAATTGCGAGCATGAACAATGATTGAACATGCAGAAATGGAGGATGACAAAGACATGTACAAGGCCATGCTCAGGATGTCCAAAATGGTGGACATGTTGTTTGAAGCTTATGACAAATAGGAGAAAGAAGAAGCAGAAAGCAATGCTTCATCCACATCTTCCAATGTACACTCATTGCCTTCATCGTTTTCTTATCATTCAAATGAGGAGATCAAATAGAGTCTTCAAGCTGATAACGTTGAATTGAAGATGCTTCTGAGAGAAGAGAAAGAGGAGAAGCATCGATTGCAACTTCAGTTGCAAGCCCCAGAGGCAGCCTTGGAAGAATTTAAGTGAAGCAATCGAAGCCTTCAAGCAAAGGATGTTGAATTAAGGAGGCTTCTACAAGAAGAGAAAGAGGAGAAGCAAAGACTGCAGCTTCAGATACAAGCCATGGGAAAGACCTTGGAGGAGTTGAGGCACGATAAAGGATTAGAAAAGCCCTCATCACCTATTTCGAAATCGACATCTAAGGTAAACAGTTGTGATCATTCTTCAGTTTCATCTTCACATGTTGTTATTTCTGTTTGGAATGCGAAGATACCAATTACAGGAATTGGCATGAAACTCCTTACCAAGATGGGGTAAAAAGGAGGAGGACTTGGTGTTAATGGCCCAGGCATGATTCATCCATTGGAGGTTGTGCAAAGACCTCGATTTGCAGGTTTTGAATACGGAGAAGGAGAATGCTCAAAGGTGTTAGATGCTTTCGAGACATTATTAAAATCATCGAGGAAAGAGAATGATGGGAACACATCACCATCATCCCATGGTAGTGCCCATTGCAGGGAAAGAGCTGAGGCAAGATCTCATCGCCATAATTACACCAGAGACAACCAAGAAAGGTATAAACAATCTCAGTATTCTCGTGTTTATTTTGATTACAATCATGTTATTTTTGATGAACAAGAATCACGACATAAAAAAACATGTAGTCTTTGTGGTTTACATAACCATGTGTTTGCTGAGTGTTGGAAGAGAATGGCAACACGAAAGAGGATGAGGGGTGAAAGGCCTTCTCCACAACAAGAGAAGAAGCATGTTAAGTAGATCTGGAGGAAGAATACTTTATGTAGCCATTGCAACAGAAGTGACCATCAAAGAGCCACGTGTTGGAGGCTCCATCCAGAGCAGCACCCTACGGACAAAGCGTTAGTGCAGAAATCGGTTGAAGAAGTTGTTCGACAAGCAAAGCCACCACAACAGGATAACCCATTCACTTTGATAAGTGAGAGATGGTTTTTCTAGACGTGTTAGCTTGTCATGGCCTTATTTTTGTAAATCATGTGTTGCATTTTACATTGTAAAAGTGATGATGTGTTTTCCATCACTTGTTGAAGCAACAATGATATGTTGGCCTTGTTTTCATTGCTAGGGTATTATTTCCATTTTGATGTAAACTTGACCACAGAGTATGTTTTATAAACTCATGGCAAGCATGGGATGCTTGGGTCACTAGTTCGTCATGTAAATTAAAAATGTAATTTGCAAAAATTTACTACAGGTTTGGATGGAATGCAGGTGTCAACTCATCACTTATGGCTTCGAAGAACAAAGGTGAAGGAGAAGGAAGGGTGACCTGTCAGGACACTTGTAGTGTAGACAAGGTACAAAAGTTGCAAATTATTTTCATGATTTTGGAGGACCAAAATCTCCTCAGTGGGGAGGATTGATCCAGGTGGATCTTTAAATTACAAGTGGCAAAGGAGAAAAGGCTCAAAATTCAAAGTGGTCAAAATTTCACAAACTCAACATCAGATGGAAGTGCTCGTCACCCTGATTCCAATGGTGTAGATGGCACTCAAATCTGATCTCGTATGCAGAAGGTAGATCCAGTCAAAGTTCAGGGTTGACTTGGACAAGTGGCAGCTGAGAAGGCAGCAAATTGGTTAGTTCTGGCATCGGAATCCGGTCAACTTCTGGGCAAAATTGTGGCGTCATTAATTTGACTAACATCCCTATGCTACGAGAAAATTTCTAGAATGCCTAATGTTGGAAAAATACAGACAAAAGAAAATTATATTAAAGGGGTGGCGGGCCACCAACCCCACCACCCCCAAAACCCACTCTCCAACCATATTATAACAAAAAATGCCAAAGTTAGTGGGGGGCATGTTGTCACCCCCGCCACCTCAGAACCTCATATACATATATCATTAACAGTGATAAGGCGACCACCAATTCTACCGAAGGAACATTATATGGTACCAACATAGATATGGGACCAGCGGGGGTCGAACCTGCCCATCCCACGTGCCCAGCCCCCAAACGGGCGGTCCCCTAAAACTTAACATAAATTGCAACGAAGCCAACCAACCAGAGGTCTGTCATACTTAAAAATGGAGCGAGCGAGGTTGGAACCCGACCCGCTCCATATAAAGCGTCGACATAACCAACAAGCCATGAGGGGCCACCTTGATAACTCCACCGACCTCTTTGTATAAGAGCCCGACCCACAGTGCAGCATCAAGGAGCCGACGCGGAAACTGAAAATAATAATATTTTATTGCAGGGCAGAGGAACCCTGATTCTGGAACTTTGAGTAGTGCAGAACCATGACGCAATTCCAAGGGAAATATTGATGGCACAAATTTCGAGAAAGAGAATCTTTGGTAGAGAATATTCCTTGATGCCTGAAAGATTCCATGGGGAGGTGAATTTTCATTTTGTCAGAATGATATGAAGTTTATAATAATTTTAACTAGAATTTCACAGGGAATGCGATGGTGAAATCAGAATCACCGTCTGAGTAGTAGATTTAAAGATTCCCAACACAGCAAAACATTTGAATAATCTTGAGGGAATCTTCAAGATTCCTTGGACGCTGAAATTTGCCAGAACCAGAATGCAACCAATTTTATACTCAAAAGTCTCAAAATCTCGCAAGGATCATGATGGCAATATTATATTTGTGATCTGAGTTGCAAATCTCCAATAAGCCCAGACAATAGAATCTTTGGAGAATCACGAGGGATCTAAAAGATTCCTACAGGCCTAGATTTTGACAGTGTCAAAATTTGACAAATGGATAGTCGATTTTACACCTATCGACGACATAAATTTAGTGGTGCAGTTAGCTTTTGCAACTGAGCCTTCCATTTTTCAGCCAACATCAAAGGCGAAGCTACATGAATCAGTTATGTCATGTTTTCCTTCATAATTGTTGAGATGATGTATTATGTTTTGAGATCCCTATATGATGTTATGTTGTGGCATCAATTTTGCCACATTATGTGAGATGTATTTAGCATGTCATGCTATGTATTATTGTGGAGATCCCTATGTAAATATGTTGAAGGGATATTCATTGCCACATTGTGTGAGATCAATTTAGTTTGTCATGCTAAGAGGAAGCCTTCTTGAGTGAGAATTCCTATAAGCGGAATGTCTCATTGAGAGACCATCCACTCTTGTTTGAGGGCATATAACCTTGCTATGACAAAGTGTTTTCCATGTACATCATCATCTCTCTCAGCATTATATGAAACGGCCTCCACCATCTTAACACCAGGCCCAGAGACTTAGTCCACACTTGACGAACTCCGTTATCAAATGTCTCATGTTTTGACTTGCTGCTCATTGTCATCTTTCCTCTTGCTTAAGCATGCATATGTATCCTTTTATTCTCTTTTAAATGCAATCCTAACAACATCATAGAAGTAAAAGATCTTGGTTAATTATGGAAGCTGAGGGAACCTGGATCAATGGATTACCGAGAGCTAAACAAAGCCACAAAAAGGACCATTTCCCTCTACCTTTCATTGACCAGGTATTAGATGGTCTAGCAGGAAAGAAGTTCTTCTATTTCCTGGATGGATTCAGTGGTTAAAATCAAATCCAGATCAGCCAGAAGACCGGGATAAAGCCAACATCACCTATCCCTCGGGTACCTCTGCTTATAGGGTCCTTCCTTTTGGTTTATGCAATGCCCCTGCCACTTTCCCGGGAGCAGTCCTGAGCATCTTTGCAAAGCTAGTCCATGATTCTATGGAAATTTATATGGATGATTTCACCCCCTATGGGTGCAATTTCCTAGAGGCTCTCTCTAACTTGGGAAAGGTGTTAAAAAAATGCATTGAAATGAACTTATCCCTTAGTCCCGAGAAGTGTGAGTTATTAATGACTGCAGGGACTATTCTAGGTCACTCAATATCCCAGGAATGACTGCAAGTAGACCCAAATAAGATGGTTATCATAAATAGGGTCCCTACTCCTCAGAAGCAGAGGTATGTCAGAAGTTTCTTAGGCTTAGCCGGATACTATATGAGATTCATAAAAGATTTTTGCAAGGTAGCCTCGCCCCTATTTCAACTATTGGCCAAAGACTCTGAATTTTTATGGTCAGAAAGCTGTCAGGAGGCCCTAGAAACCTTAAAGGACAAGTTGACTATTGCACCTATTCTCTGAGGCCCAAATTGGGTTCTTCCTTTTCACATACATACTAATGCCTTTCACAAAGCTATAGGAGCAGCTCTAGGTTAGATAGATGACAAACTACCTTATGCCATTTACTTGATCAACAAAAATTTGTCCAAAGCAGATTTAAACTATACAGTGACTGAAAAAGAGCTCCTAGTTGTTGTCCATTCATTGAATAAATTTAGACATTACATTACTGGTCACCAGACATTTGTACATACTGACCATGTTGCCATTAAATATTTCATGAACAAACCTTATGTGAATGCTCAAATTATTAGATGGTTACTTTTGTTACAAAAATTTGATCTAATGATTATTGATAAGCCTAGCAGAGAAAATGTAGTTGCACATTTTTTGTCCATATTGACTTTGCCTACAGGTGAGGAAGGGATGGTTGATGACCAGCTACCAAATGAGCATTTATTCGCCATTTCAGTTCTCTCTCCATGGTTTGCTGACATATCCAACTACTTAGTAGTTGCACAGTTCCCTCCAAATTTTTCCTCCAAGGGTAAGAGCATAATTATAAGGAAAAGTGCCCCATTCACTTGGATTAAGGGCAATCTCTTCAAGTTGGGCCCAGATCAATTTCTGAGAAGATGTGTCAGGGAGGGGGAAGTTTTTGACATCCTTCTGGCCTGTCATGATGGGCCTTGTGGAGGTAACTTTGTAGCCAAAAGGACAACATTCAAGGTACTACAAGCTAGCTATTACTAGCCCACTCTCCACTAGGATGCAAGAAGGTATACCGGCCAGTGTGATCGGTGCCAAACAATGGAGAAACCTACTCCCAGAGATGAAATGCCTCTGCAACCTCAAGTGATTTTTCAGACATTTGACAAGTGGGACATGGATTTCATTGGGCCCATTGATCCTCCATATAGACAGAAAAAGTACATCATTGTGTGCACCGACTAATCAACAAAGTGGGCTGAAACCAAAGTTGTCAAGGTAGCCACAAAAGAAAAAGTGGTAGAATTCTTGAGGGAGAATGTGTTTTACAAGTTTGGATTCCATAGAGAGATGGTCATTGATCAGGGCAGTTAATTCACCTCGAACATGATTGAGAAACGCTTAAGCCAGCATAAGATCAAGCACAGAAAGTCCATTCCTTACCATCCTCAGGCTAATGGACAAGTAGAAGTCACCAATAGAGCATTGGAAAACATTCTGACCAAAGTGATTAGCAGCAGCAGGAAAGATTGGGCAAACAGACTAGTGGCAGCCACTTGGGCCTACAATACAACTTGGAAGACCACCACCGGCTTCACGCCTTATGATTTGGTCCATGGGAAGAAGGATTTGTTGTCTATTGAATTTGAGTACAACACCTTAAGGATGGTAGCACAATTGCATCTACATGTCACAAGGGCACACCAAGAGAGTTTGATCCAATTAAATGGGTTAGATGAATTCAGGATGCAGGCCCTCTTGCACACAGAAGTGACTCAAGTACAAATAAAAATCTGGCATGACAAAAATATCAAAGACAAATTGTTTCAAGAAGGCGATTGGGCCTTGTTGTATGACTCTCGGTACAAAGATTTCAAAGGCAAGTTGATGACTAGATGGTTGAGACCATATGTGATAGAAAAGTGCCATGATAATGGCGTTGTTCAGATAAGAACCATCGATGAAGAAGGTATCCCTTTGCTTGTCAATGGGTACAAGTTGAAAGTCTACAAAAAGGCTTCATCAAAGAAGGAGTTCATCAGTAGCATCAACAAGGCAGTAATGGTGATTAAAGGAGTTTCGGCTTCCACCTCATCAAGTTCCTAAGGTCTGTTGAAGTTTTGAAAGAAAAAAATCAATAAATAAAGAGACCCAGATGGCAACCTCCATGAGGAACTTGAGGCCCACTCTTAGGTTGAAAACCTCTTTGAGGTAGCCCAAGAGTGTTCAAAAAAAAAAGACCTCTGGGTGAAAACCTCTTTTGAGGCGCCCAGGGTAGACAACCAGGATGAAAAGCTCCTTTGAGGCAACCTGGTTGTCTTTCAAAAAAAAACACAAAAATAATGGCAGGGACCTCAAACCTGCCCACTCATAACAATTCTGGTTTTTGCAGGTTTTCAAGAGATAATGGACACAATGATCAGAGGGCAGCAAGCCCTACAAAACCCCATGTTTTTCTTCATCCATTTCATCTCCTCCATAATCCCCATGTTCCTTCATCCATATTCATCTCCAGCAACAGAAAAATTCAACTTTCAGGCAATTATGTGCTTTCTATAGGATTTCGTGTAATTACTACAGGACTTCCTATAGTACTACTGGAAGTTCTAAAAATTTACAGGAAAGATAGTCCGATGGAGAAATTATGATGTAGGCCTGTTTTGGAATAAAAAAGAAGGCCATTGACTTCACCACCTCTCATCCAACACCCTTCATGACCATGCCACCCCTTGTGTCCATAAAATTAAAAAAAAACAAACAAAACAAACAAAACAAAAGCAAAAAACAAAAGCAAACAAAAAATTAATATATATATATACACACACACACACATAGGAAAGAGCATCAAAGGGGCATCCCATCAGCATCCTACCTCACCTACCACTCCATGGCCACACTTCTCACTCATTCCATTACCTATTCACCCTCCAAGCAGAGAAGGGACACAAAAATTCAAAAAAAGGGCAGCTACAGGATTTCCTGTAGTAAGGAAACCCTATAGCAACTTGTTTTGAAGTAGCAGTAGGCTCCAGGCCTAACCTTCAGCACCATGATTGAAAAAGGAGAAGCATAACAGCAGGCACAATGGAACTTCTCTAGAGCTCAGCAGCAATAGAGGAAGCCATTACCTGCACATCAACAAGAAGACAACCCATTAGCAAAATGTAATCAACAACAAAAAAAGCAGTCGAGAAGATGTACCTGAGTCATGAGCAGCACAACAGAACCACCCTCCAGCGTGCATCAGCAAGGCAAAGGAAGCTACAGGGATGCCACCTCATCCATACTCCCTCACAAGTACAAATATGATTAAACTTGTAGGAATATGTAGAAAGTTGATTTTATAAGCAAAGGTGGCCAGTTAACTTGGCTACCTTCAGTTCGAGAACAAAAAGTAAAGTGTTAGTCAACTGTACACATGACAAGGCACATCAAGGGGAATAAATAATAAAGGTGGTCAAGTTACGATGAACAGAGGTGGGTGATGATTATGAGGAAGGGTGGCATGTTAACTAGTAGTGGGACCAACGATCCAAAAGGAGAAATATGTACTCGACCAACGAGCACATTAATCAACGAAATCAACCATAAATAGAAATATTCCTTGACTTTCATGCAAATTGTTTTTCATTTTGAGAGTTTGAGAGCTGAGATAACCTCGAGGAGCTATCGAAAGGAAAATTTAGCCTCGACCTACCTACAATGAGTACCTACAGGAAATACAGGAAAAATACAAGAAACGGGGAGGATTGTCAAAAGTGTTGTAAGTGGGTGCCTAGGGCCAATAATTCAAGAATTCTCATCACCAAAGCATTGCAGAGGAAGGTAGGTTCCATATCCTCCGTGCTTTCATTTGTAAAGAGGAAAAGGAAACAATTTGTCATTTCTTTTAAGTATTTACAGTGTTCATAGAGATAGACAAAATTTTGTGGAAGATTGAGTAGAGTAAACTCTGAATCACCTAGAGAAGCTCTTAAATTATAGCCACCTAAACCTCATACAAAAAATTGACAGAGAGAAGATATGACGAGGGGTTTCAACAAAAGGGAGCCCACCAGAACAACCAGAATATGCCAACATCCTCATGCGGTAGAAATCTTTACAAGGCATCAATGGTTGGGATTCTTCGAGATACTTAG
Organism: Pinus taeda; assembly: GCA_000404065.3. Lineage (NCBI taxonomy): Eukaryota > Viridiplantae > Streptophyta > Pinopsida > Pinales > Pinaceae > Pinus > Pinus taeda. Next base: position 13,748 of record APFE031663028.1, on the reverse strand, counting down.
GGGATATGATGATGATATAGCTAGGGAATTTGCAATCTCACTCATACCTCTAGCTAGAGGCAGTGTCACTGCTGTAGTGAGGGGTTTGTTAGTAACAATTACCCCTGAGAGCATTAGCAGGATCACTACACTTCCTTTAGGATTGCAATGGAGAAAAGAGGACAAAACTAGCAACACTCTTGCCAAGAAGAGTTTTTTCTTGGAAGGAGAAGAACCAATTGAAGACAAAAATGGGATTAGAAGGGCAAGCATTCCATATCCTTGGAATGAAGTAAGTTATCACATCATCAAGTATATTTCTTGTGAGGGTAGACTGAGTATAGTCTATAGGTACCAATTTAGACTCCTCCATGAGCTGAGATTTGGAGAAGAGTTACCTCCTCATAGAAGACTTAGTGTGCCTTACTTTTTGTTACAATCAATGATAAACATGAGCATCAAAGTACAAGAAGGGAAGCAACAATAGCTGGAACATCATGGATTAATCAAACTCATATTAGAAGATGCCCTAAACAACTTAAGAATCTGTATTATGTGGTCAACACTTGCAAACATGAATGAAGAAGATGAAATTCAAGCCATTTAGTATGACAGAGACCCTACTTCTAGTGATAAAGAAGAGGGAGAAGAGCCTGAAGAAGAAGCACATGAAGAAGAGGAACATGAAACTGAAGAAGAAGAACATGAAGAAGAGGAACAAGAGCCTGAAGAAGAGGAGGCAGAACTAGATGAAACAAAGGATGAAAAGTAAAGCAGGGAAGAAGCAAAAGGATGAGCCAAGCCCTAAAATACAGAGCAAGGAAGAAGAGGAATCTCCAAGGTTGTCTCCAGAGCCCATAGAAAAGGAGGCAACTATTGCCTTAACTGCTCTAAGTACAACTATCAAATCAAAAGGAAAGAGGCAGAGGCAGACTCCCGTATACTTCAGAACAAGGAAGAGCACCAGGACAAAACAAGGGATACCTCAAACCCTATGGTGAAGTAAAATTATAAGTGTGGACACGAACAAATTCCTCTAGCCTAATAATGGGTCTAGCCACAACAGATACATTCTATGGAAGATTCCCTTAGGTTAGAATCAATCAACAGGGCCTACCTCTTGGTCACTTATCCTGCTTGATGATGTCCTCGCTTGCTCACTCCAGCAATCTCTCGCTCCCTTCTTCAAGCTCCTGAAACAAGTAAACAACAACCCACAAACATAATAATAGACAAATTGCAATTCAACCTACTTAATGAGTCAAGAAGCGTCAAGACACGAATATGTAATATTACAAAACATGTAAAATTCCCTTACATGTCGTGTAAGGGTGACCATTTCCTTAGAGATTATCCTGGCATTCCCAGAGTCTTAGAGGCATGGTCTCAAGCCTTGAACTAACCATCCCCGTCGACCTCTGGAGATCAGAAGTTGGCCCCACTTCCTTAATGGGACCTAGGAGACCAAGTCATGTCACAGTATCTCTCCATCTCATGTTTACCATAGCAGGTGTTGGGATGGGGTCCCTGGGGTTAAATTTTGTATTTCTTTTTTGTAAAAACTTAAAGTCTCTACGATTTGATGAAGTGGAGAGCGAAGATAGTAAGAGTCAAAGGGGATTTAGTCCCTAATTTGTTAGATGTCAAGAAAGTTTTGAGACCCACCCATGGTCTGTGGGCCATGGTATTGTAAAAGGAAAGGCTATAAATAGAAGAGTCATATCAATTCTAGCAGGGTAACAAAAGATAGAAGATCATTATTTTGGACAAGTAAGATAAGGTAGGAAAGTCTGTTTCCTGTACTTAGGCGAAGGGGAAGGCTCCTGCAACTGAGTGCGCGAAGATCTTGGTAAGTCTGCAAGCTAAGTGCATGGGCCCCTGCAGTTGAGTGTGCAAGGAAGGAAAGTTTGTACTTTGAAAGATCATCTAAGAAAATACAGTTTTGATCCATACTTTGTGTATCTACTTATATGTATTTACTTCTAAAACTTATGTGTTTCCACTCTGTATTTGGAAGTATATGAATAAATGTTTCTCTAATGCACGAAAATGGTATATCATTATAAATTATGCATGTTATGACTAGTTAATGACCTTCGCGAAGATATAATTGTTGTGTATAAGAGTTATTGTTATTAACCATTCGAGAAGGTTTAGGGTTCGCGAAGATGTAATTGTTGTGTATAAGAGTTATTGTTATTAACCATTCCAGAAGGGTTAGGGTTTGACATAACTAAGACCTAGAAGCCACAGGAACCCATCACACAGATCTCTAGATGCATAAACCTAGTTCTGTCAACCCCTAATACTGCTTTGAGAGAGACTGCAGCCTGCGCTACGCGGGTTGCTGCTAAAAAGGCCAACAATTTAGGGTTTTGTTGGTTAGCGCAACTAACATTGAACCTGACTCAGGCCCCATCAAACCAAAAAATGGTTCCAATATCGGGATTGGGATCTTGCTGAGGAATATGTGATAAGTGGTTCCCCACTAAGAAAGAGATTGAAAAGTGGATCGATCGAAATATGCACGTGTTTATAATCCAGGAGAATAGGAATCTGCGCTTGTCGAAGGAAGAGTGGTTGAATAGATACCTATTCACAGACAAACATGAAATATTCTTTTGCTCTTTCCCCTGTCAATTGCACGATTGGTTGTCCAAATTGGCAGATAGTTAGGGTACGTGGAAGCTTGACGACCATATTGTGTGGACCCCAGAACTGGTGAAGCGCTTGGAGGCTTCAAAATATAACATAGCGCGAGCCGTCGACCACCAGATCGATCACATTTTGGGGGGATTCATCATTGAGTTCACGATCAATATGTCCACCAGCTACAGTGAAGCACATCACAGGTTCTTCAAGGGACCAAGAGGTAAGTACCTGAAATCTCTAAATACCCGGATTAAGATGCTATTGTGTGAAAAGTGGGTTATGCCTTTAAATTGATGTTTGGGACTACGCTAAGTGGGAGAGAATTAAGAAGGAACAAAGAATCAGGGTTTGAATACAATCTCTTATTAGGATCATCTGATAGCGACGTCGAAGGTAATATTTTGAGAACACCGTGAAGTGCGTTGTAAATAGTAAGTCAGGGTATCACAGGGATACCTCATCCATCCACTCCACCTCCACCTCAACCTCCATCATTTAACATGGCGAATACAATGAAGATGCCTGTGTTTAAGGGTGTGGGAACTAAAGACCCCAAACCATTTTGGTTCATCACAGATGTTGTATGGAAGGCACAGCAGATCACTGATGACAACATGAAGAAAGCGCAGCTAGTCACAACACTGTAGGACAGAGCGTTGAGTTAGTACATCAACTTCTACAAAGATAAACCCAACGCGACTTTGATCAAAGATTAAAATGTCTGATTCAGTAGAATAATATGAACATTATAGATACTCAGCATAGATACTGGTACATTGCTTCGCTCCTACCTCATCTAAGATTACCATTGTCACAACAGAAAATAGGAACGCATGCAGAAGTAGTGGAGATCGCCACGAGATTAGAAGCTTCACCAGTGTAGGACACAGATGTAGAGGTAGAACAGATTCAGTCGCAGTTGGTGAGTTTGCACATGGAGTTCCAGAGCCTTAAGAAGGGAAAGGAAGTCCAGCCCGAGGTACGCACGAAAGTTTGGTGCTTGAAATGTAAAGAACATAGTTACCGATCAAACAAGAAAATTACCTAGTACCCATTTTTTTGAGGTAGCAAAAGATCACTCGATTTTGAAAAATGGTGATTCATAATACTTTTTTTTTGGAGCGTATTTTTTGCACTTAAATTTTTTTAAATGTTAGTGATTTTCATGCTAATTTTGAAAAGTGTTGATGGAGCATCAACACATTTTTTTAGAGGGCTTATTTTTTACACTTTAAATTTTTTTATGTATCAAGTGTGAACATTTTTTTTTGTTAGTGATTTTCATCTTGATTTTGAAAAAAGTTGATGAGCATCAACCATTTTTGTTTAGAGAGCTTATTTTCTACACTTTACGTTTTCTGATGTATTATGTGTGGATAATTTTTTTTAAATGTTGGTGATTTTCATGTTGTAATAAACATAAAAAATTTAATTATTAAAAAAAAAACATGACAAACAAAAATTCCAATACAAAAAATATTTAAAAAAAAAACACAAAAAAAAAACAAAACAAAACAAAACAAAAAACAAAAAACAAAAAAGCTATAAAAAGTGTAAAAAAACCCAATTAACTTGTAAAAAAATATATTGAATAAAATTAATGGAAAAAAAACAAAAAATAAAAATAAAAAAATATCAAAAATAAATAAATTAAAAATGAAATTTTTTCAAAAACAAATATAATTTAAAGAAAAACAAATTAAACCCAAACAATCCACCTTAGTCGTGTGAAGATACAACCAATCCATACCCATAAGCATATTTTATGAACCCAATGGAAGTACATTCAGATGCACTGATACCATTCAACTCAAATGCACAAGCTCTTACCCAATGATGAACACTTTTCTTAGTACATGTAGCCAACAGCACCAACCAAGGCTCTAAATACAATTATGTTCTCAAACCACACTTATCCACCAGGTTAGGATTAACATAACTATAATTAGATTTAGGGTAAATCAAAATAGAAACAACTCGATCACGAAAGTTTACCTTCCATCTCAATAATAGATGCATGGTGATCCACTTGCTTATTATCCAATGCTACATAAATCTAAGGAATGCTCTGTCCAACATCCCCAAATGTTTGTGCCTTCTGAGCATTGTAGATCTGAGGCCTACCACCCTAATGCAACGGGCAATCCTTCTTGAGATGCTCCTTGCCACATATCCAACACTGCAACTGTCTCCTACCGTCACCTCTATTTTGCTGTTCTCTAAGTTGCGACCCTTGTCCCTTCTCAACTGCATTAAACTTCTTGTAAGGAACAACATTCTCTTTCTCACCTACATCCTAAGGTCTTATTTACTTCGATGGCCATTTAACTTTAGCTTTGTCATTCTCTTTCCAACCCTGCTTAGATTTGGTCTTATGCTTCGATTGCTCATAACAGTGCTTCAACTTCCCAATGACTTCTCCCAGCGACTGAGGCTCATCATACTCAATCCAATCCTTAAATGCTAATGGCAATCCACTGATAAATCTCTAAAATTTTGCCTTCTCATCCTTAAGATATGACACATACCTCAACAACTCTAAGAAATTAGTCATGTACTCCTCGTTTGTCATAGATCCCATTTTCAACTCATAGAACTCCTTAGCCTTACTGTCGTAGTACCTCTCTAACAATTACTTCTTCCTGAAGAGTCTCTTGAATTCATGTTAGTGCAACACTTATGTCCTGATGTCTTTAACATGCTTCACATCTTCCCACCAAATGTATGCTTTCCCTTTGAGACTGAAAATAACTATCCTGGCCTTCATGTTCTTTGTATAATCATGCAACTCAAAGAACTTCTTCATCCCAAACAACCATGCCTCTATATCTTCCAGTTTCTTCAACTCTCCATCAAATGTAGGTGGCTTGGATTTCTTAAACTCATTTGGAAAATATCCCTTGTCACTCCTCTTGTGAGGATGATAGCGATGATGACCATGACACTTGTATGAAAGAGAACTATAATAGAAACCATGTCCACTGCCTCTCCTATCAGGAGTATCCATGAACTTGCCATCTCTTACTGTGTCATCTCTATTTGACCCATGCCCACCATGAGACCTACTACCATATGCCCCATTAGTCCTATCTTCTTGTCCATAAAGTATTTGTGGTTGTCCATGTCTCCGCAAATCTGACAAACTCTGAAGGATGACCACATTGACCTCTACTTATTTCTCCTATGCCCTGTGACTGAATGACCTTCATTGCAACTTTTGATGTCCACCTTCAAACTTCTCAATGTATTTGCCATGTCCAGAGAGTACTCATCTCTTGGTTGCTCATCTGATCTGTAAGGGGAATCTCATGAACAATAATCCACAATTTTGCTAGTCATCCTTGATCCTCTTCTTCCTACAAGCATACCATGTCAGATAAAACAAATATGAACACAATCAACATGCCTTAATGAAGTCCAGGGGAGGTTATCTCATTTGCAAAATCATTCCAGATTAGCACGATACATGTATATACATAATCATATCAATATACAAATTGCATACCATGACCTCATGCACGACAACTATAACCATGATAATGCATGCATAACAACCATATAAACAACTGACATGCATGCACGACAAACACATTCTACCCATCCAATCCAAGGATTGAACCATGCTCTGATACCAATCTGGTATCAAAGATCACCAAAAGATAACGGAAACCCGCTCTGATACTAATCTATGGTATCAAATATTACCCAAAGAGAGTGCAACCTACTATGATACCAATCTATAACCACCCCTCCCACATTTACCAAATTTCACCATCCTTCTAGGGAAAACATGAGACAGAGAGCTACTATGACATGACCCGACCTCCTAGATCCCATTAAGGAAGTGGGGCCAACTTCTTAGGACAAACTTACCTTTCACAACATCCTACAGGTGTTACAGGACACTTAGGGGCTGAGAAACCATCCCATGTGGCCAAACCCTAAGTTGGACCCCTCCTTCTTTGCCCTGAACCCTCAATCGCACCCACAACAAGGG
>APFE031663023.1:154439-170255 GCA_000404065.3 Pinus taeda | reverse complement strand
TTTTAACCCCGTACAGAAATTACCTGCATACGAATTCTAAATCACATGAAAAATAAAAATGCGAGAGCATAACACATAAAACACATATACACAGAGATTTCCCACTGGATCCCAAAATAGGGACTACCAGCTTGATTTTTCGTTATGTTCCTTTCAATGTTACAATACATATTTACACATGCTGAAGCATCCAATACCATGGACCGAAAAACCATCGCATCCAAAACCATGGACCGAAAACCATCGCGTCCAAAAAACATGTGTGAAAATGATGCACAAAACCATAGGTGGGTCTGCCCAACCTAACATAGGGTCCAAAACCAAAATTTTCCGAGGCGCTACCTCGGACCCCATAAAGTGGGGTTACGGGTACCCCTCAAACCCCTTGTTAACTATGTGGAAAGAATATAACACAACCCAACATCAGTTACACCGGTCGACATGAGGGATAGTGCTAATCTCTGCACATCAGTGTGGGGAAGACAAAGGTCATTAGCATCGGTCTTGTAAACTAGGCAAAACAGAAGTTTCAGGGGAAATGGTGCAAAAGGGAATTGATCTGCTCATGAAGAGGGACACAATGGGAGTTTCTTCATGAAGGCAAAGCATGTGGGATTCACTGTAGAGGTCCTCCAGGATCAAGGAATGAGGATTATAGGGATAGTGACAAAATGATGTGTAATAGATGCCCCCTAAAGCGTGAAGGTCGAGCTAAAGTTTGGGATGAAATGCTTTATGAATCAGTGCGGTGAACCGGTTTGTCATCGGAAAAGCTGCAAGCAAGTATAGATACATATACATCAACTGATATCTCTGTCAAATGATACATGAATCGTGGCATGAACGCAACCATCTAGAGAATGATAATGTAAATGGATCTAGGTATGGGCACAACCATCTGTTAAACAGGATCATTATGAAACCACGGTATGGTTGCAACCATCCAATAATGAGAAGGATCACATAGGATAACTCATGGTCTGGTCACAGTTAGCGATCTAAAAGAGACATGTATATCATCATAACAATGTCACATCATTTCGCAACCTGGACTTGTGTGATTTGAGTCCAGGGTCTTGCACTCCAACACGACCCGATCAAAGTACAGATTCTAACATGTGAATATATGTGTTGACGTCGAACATGCTAGAAAGTCACTTGATTACTAGTCAATGATGTAAACTATTAACAAGCATGAGAGAAAACCACCAATAATGGTCCTCAAGGTACTATCAGCACAATTCACGGAATGTGAATAGAGGAACTGAAGTCGAACACCCACGAAATCACTCGATCGAAAGCCAATGATGTGAACTCATCGTTGAGTGTGAATAACTTGCCACTACGGTATGCAAGCTCTAAGATACTGGAAGGGGAGTCTCTCAGTCAACTTCCTGGATAATGGGTTGAAGTCAACGGAAAGCGACCATGTCGAAGGAGGGCCATAATAAATCCCACATCATTGGCGCAAGACAAGAGGATGGAAAATTATTTTGGATGATACAAAGAATCAGGGGTAAGTGTAACTGCAGAAGGACAACCCTTGAACATATCGATGACACAACTGGAAGTTTGGCAGCTTTTGGATCCATAGAATCGATGGTCATGATGACGTGGCAGAGATCAAATGGAAAGAAAAAATGAACGGCCCAACCCAGGAAGGTCAACAATACACAGTGTTAGTCTCACTCTCATAATAAAACAATTATAAATCCAAATGTCATAATTAAATAAATCAAATCTTGAGAATTAGGAGTTAGTTCCTCAAACTAGGGAGTTTAGTTAGGATGAGAGATTCTTTCCAACTAGCTCTCCTAGATTAGTCTGTTGTTGAGATATTTTCTCAACCATAGTGTCCAAGATAGACATATTATCTTGAGACCAACTTCCTCGTGTATTTATTTGTACTATTATCATTCTTTGTACATTGGATTGGATTGAGAATGAGAGGAATACAATGTGGCTTTGGCCTTTTCCGCCATGTCTGGTTTTTCTATATGTCTGATATTTATTTTATGAGTGAGTGTGTGTATTATTTGTTTATTAGTTTTCTTCATGTGGTATCAGAGCTAAGGGTCGTGAACCTAAAGAAATTACTAGATTGTGTTTAATTAATGAGTTGATCTCTATGGTGAAGTGCTTGGCTGTAACAAGAATTATGGGTCCAAATTGACGCTGGAGGATGTTGCATAGAGCAAGAGCGATGTTTGCTGTAAGAATCACTTTTTGGGCAGCCAAGACTGCGACTTGCGGGAACACCAGCAATTGTGGAGATAAATTGAGCCAATGATGTCGACGCTTATTACACAATGGTATGGTAGATATCTAAACTGCATGTGGTATCACTAGTTAGCGGAGAAGCCAACAAAAGCCAGCAGAACCAGTGTAAATTGATCCACGATGATCCAATGTAATTCCTTCAAACAACTCGTCACAATATTCATAAAACATCGATTCAGAAGCGGAAACGAGGGCATTTAATGGTGACATTAGGCACAACCAAGCCAAAAGCAAAGTTTTAGAGACATATCAATTGGCAGAGCCATATCGTTCATCACAACATCATTACTAGAATCATTGTGCAAATCACATTGCAGGCAGTGGATGATGCCAATTCCTTAGAATTCCCACAATCGTTTCCACAAACAAATTCCTCCTCTGGCAGCACCTCAGACTTGGAGCGCTTGGGCCTAGGCAAATTCGGAGATGGAGACGTACACTTGTTGTTTGTTGAACCACGCCTTGTGAACACCATGCTCTCTTTCGAAGATTAGAGTAATAGATCTAGCAACATCAATATTTGGTATTTAGTTGTTCGTTGTTGCAAGGATTTGGTGTGTGACAAGTACAAGTGTTTCCATTGTGAGACCTATGTCGACATGTTATCTCCTTCTTGCAAAGTTCACATATCGTCATGCCTTGAGATCTCTTGCAACACCTGATATGTTACATCATTCAAGGCTACGAGATTACTGATTTGATCTATTTATCCCAAAAAAAAATACTCGCATGCTCAACCAAGGTCTATTGCATGCCATTTCTTGGATATTTCAACATACAATCTCACAAATCCCTTCTCTGATGCTGCAAGAGAGTGGAGTGCATTTTTTGGCATTGAATTTTCTCAATCCTCTTCACTTCCACTTTTGAACCCAGGCTTCTGTTCCTTTAGTTGCACAGATCAAATCCACCTAGCCATTGTAAATGGTTACACTTACACCTCGAGATAAAAGTGCATTCACTTGATATATTATATCCTTCATGAAGTCATTTTGTAGCTTTGTAAAAACGATATCTCCTTGACCATCCCATTGTACACTCTTTGGGATAATCTTCAATTTTTTTTACAGACCACACCATTCATGAATGCAGCAAAAGTCAAACAGTCGTGATTTTGATCCTCCGGAGTTCTTCTTTACGGACATCAACTCTGATGGCATTGTCCTCATTAGGAGCATCTAGTCGTGAAACATGCTTGAGGAGAGGTCCCCATGAACGCACATACTCAACATTGTGGATGTTCAGCAAACGACGGCACTTGGAGGCAGTGTGAGTCATGGGAAGCGTGAACCTTGGAGGCTGCCTTAGCCAGAAGGTGACACTCTGAGAGAAGGCTGCAATGGACAGCAAGCACGCAATGAGGGAGGAAGAAAAATATATAGTCAACCAGTTGAAGGAGCCAATTTATTGCAGCATTGCAGGAACATCGTTGAGCGAAGTGTAGCCTACATGAAACCCAATTGCCCTCCACGTGGAATTTGCAAGTGAGATCTTTGAACATGTATCTTTATAAGTATGGCTCTACATTTGATTTTTGATGCATAAAGTTTTAAAATTGAAACTTCCATTCATTTTTTTTAAAAAGTGCGTTCATAAACATTCTTTTAATGGAAGTGACTTTTCAACAAGTCACGACCACTCACTTTTTAAAGTGACCTGCATAAATTTTATACAAATAGTGAGGGGTGTGGTTTTAGTGGAAACATAAAGAAAGTGTCACTTATAATAATGAAGTCATAAGTGAATTTTTTGTTTTTGGAGTGATAAGTTTTTTTTTGGAGTGAGAAGTAAAAAATGATCTTTTTGTAAATTTTGGAGAGATAAGGAGTATTTCTAATTCTTTTGTAATATTTGGAGTAATAAGCGATTTTTCCAATTTTGGAGTTATAAGGGTGTAGGTGATTTTTTACGTACTCAATACTGAATAAAAACATATTTTTGGTGGTGCTTGTGTCCTAGATCCACCCGAAATTGAATAAGGGGATCTTAGGTACACCATCTGTATGTTTGTGGTGACACATGATTCTTGATATTGTTTTTGTTTTGTGCCTAGTTTGACACTAACATTCATGTGGTATCTTTCTAATATGGTACACACAACAAATTAGTGCCTTGCATGCACATAGTCAATTCTATTCAAGCTCCTGTAATCAAGCTTATGTACACAAGCACACAACATCACATCATCAACTTGATAAGATGATCTTCCAAGCAAGAACATTTCACATCATGTAATCAAAGCAATCAATTTAAGGACACTACAAAATCAAGCATTTCAAGCCAAGACGACATCAGCATCATCAACACTTTTTGAATCACTTGCAAATAAACATATTTTTTAACTGAATTGTACAAGTGCATTCTCAGTTGTAACCGACACCCTAATTTGAATTATTAAGGTGAACACATTAAGTCAAGTAAGTCTTCAACTGAGTCATCAAGATTGAACTTGCATTTGTCTCTTGGGTGCATTTTCAACAGTGTTCGACACCCTTCCTTTTTTAAAATTAGCACATTCAGTGAGTACATTCATAAAAGCACAGAGTGTTAGTGATTAATCAAGCAAGTTGAAGCAAGCCATCTAGCAAGCAATCACCATCAAACAAGTGTATTCTATTCTTCAAGTGAGCAATAAGCAATAAATCAAGCAATCATGTCATTCAAACAATCAAAGCAAGCGAGTGTGCCAATCAAACAACAAGCAGGCGAGCGTGTCAAAATCAAGTGTGAAAGTTCAACGCACGACATCTACAACAAACGAGCCAGTGTGAAGTTGATTGAAGCATACACAAAGTGTCAGTGAAGCATTCAAGCAAAGAGATCATCATCAAGCGAACGTGAAATCAAGAGCTCAAGCAACCAAGTTATAAAACTCTAGCAAGTTTTTAAAGCATCAACAATAAGCAACAGTACAAGCGAACCTGAATTCAAAGTGAGCAGGCTAACATGGAGACACACATTCAACTGTCCCAAATTCTTAACAATTTGATTTTATCATCAGCTAGCGACATAGTGAACATCAACAAAATAAATTTTGCTGATATTCAAGTGCATCTTAAATATGCACATGAAATGATTGAGTTTCTTGAACTGGAGTCGCAAATTCAAAGAGATGAGTTGCAACAGAAGGGTGATGTTTCCAAGTCTTTCATCTGTACAAATGAAGATAAAGATGTTGATTCCAAGTCATTGATCCAACCAACTTCAAGTGTCAAAGTGGTCCCTGATCTAGTTCAACTTTCTTCCAAACCAATCATCAAGCCATCGGAAGAAATCCAAAGTAACAGAAATTGCCGAGGCTTAGGATATGTCAAAGATAATGCTAAGTTGCATATCCTAGATTATTCAAGGCCCATTAAGTTTGTAAGTGCAGGGTTTCTTGCACAAATCACATTGGCTAGTTTTGAGAAAGATGAAGACAAATAGAAGTACACACAAACTAAAGTTGCAGTAAAACCAAAATGCCTTCATTGTCAAAGAATTGGTCATTTAGAAGATCAGTGTTTTGATCTTCATCCTTGTCACCATTATGGAAAGTCAAATCATTCATCAACACAATGCAGCACACAACAACAATCAAGCAGATTGAAGATCGATTATTCATGGATTGATCCCTGGGAATGGTCATCCACGACCAAAAGATTATATAAGTTTTACAATCAAATTCACTCACACATAATGCAACCAATGGTAAAAATGAAGATGGTACTCTCATGCAGTTGAATGGGGGAGTACACCAGTGAAACACTCCTACACCTAAAGGGGGGAGTTCAACAATAATTTGAAGAAGATTGTCTCTCCTTTCAGCTGACAAAAGGGGGGAAATGTCAATGAAATTGACAATGGTTGTCAGACTAAAAGTCTCGACAACATCATCGAAGCAGCCAGTGGGCATTTTCATTAGCCAGTGGGAATCAACAACAAAACCTGCAGTGAGTAGTTTTTGACATCAAAAAATTCGTCAGTGGCCGATCGACAGCAAAGTCAATAGTGAGCAGTTTTCAAACACATCAAAAGCAACAGTGAGTTGTTTTTCAGCCAATGGGCGATCATCATGAGCAGAGACACCAGTGGGCATTCATCACATTTTGTCAATGGACACAAGATGTTGATTTCAAGCAAAGGACAGTTGGATCCTTTTGCAGCTTGGCACGTGATGGAGTTGTCAAGAAACATTCAAAGATGAATCGGACATGTAGCTGATTCATGGTCTCTTCATATTGCATTTTTTTTAGCAGCCAGCTTTGGCAGTTTTTCAGGCAAATGTTTTTTTGAGGATCAACTTGAGAACTTGGAAGAGGGTTCCTTGTTCTTATTTTGGATTTATCATTGAGGCGGGGAATGTTAGCCTCGCTCTCATAGTAAAAAAATTATAAATCAAAATATCATAATTAAATAAATCAAATCTTGAGAATTAGGAGTTAGTTCCTCAAACTAGGGAGTTTAGTTCAGATGAGAGATTCTCTCCAACTAGTTCCCCTAGATTAGTGTGTTGTTGAGATATTTTCTCAACCATAGTGTCCAAGATAGACGTAATATCTTGAGACCAAATTCCTCATGTATTTATTTGTACTATTATCATTCTTTGTACATTGGATTGGATTGAGAATGAGAGGAATATAATGTGGCTTTGACCTTTTCCGCCATGTCTAGTTTTTCTATATGTCTCATATTTATTTTATGAGTGAGTGTGTGTATTATTTGTTTATTAGTTTTCTTCAAACAGAAACCCAGGAAGGATCCCATAAGGCCACCAACCCCTAGAGAGACTAGATGAAGAAGTTGCAGAAATGTACCAATTCGGAAACATTTTCTGAAAGTATAGAACAACCTATGTGACATTATGCATAGATTCTTGTGAGAATGATATATGGGTGAAGAGAGTAGAGCAGGTTTTTGAGAGCTAAAAATTTTGGGCCAGCCCCAGACCCCGATTGTTTAGGGATATGATGCGGGTCATGGGAGGAAATCATTGGGTTGCCATGCTCTAAGGGCCCCAAAGGAAGAAAAATTTGCAATTGGAACATCAACAAGGAAGCAGTCCATTGGGGAGGCAGATGAGATCTTTTTACTTCTTCCCTGAAAATGTCAGCTACCTCGGTTTTGCTTCCATTGAACAGTAATTTTGATTGTTAAGGTAGGGCTAATGTGTGGGGAGGTAGATCTCCTAGGCTTATGGATGGTGAGGGAGTGTAGTCTAGGTTCTTTATTTGTAAAAGGAAGTTCACGTCACTTCTGACAGAGCTTGTAGGAGATGTAGTAGGTGAGTTAGGAAGAGTGACACTAAGGCAGTGGCCTTTGTCCTTGGATTGATGACGGGGTGGAATATGTTAGAAATAGCAACAAGAAATGCTAAAAATAGCATTGCTATAAATAGAATTTTAGGTACCAGTGTTGGACATAGCAACAAGGAATGAAAAATGGAAGTGCTAAAAATAGCATTGCTATAAATAGAATTTAGGGATAGATTCCAATTTTAGTTAGTTCCTGAACTAAAATTGAGAAGTAAAATTCGAATTTGTTCTTAACAACTGTTTTATTAATAATTAATTAATTCATCTTGAATTAATTAGTTGGAGAATGTCAAACATGAATTCTATGTGAGTACATGCAATAGTTATCCCATTAATTGAGGAATTTATCCCTTAGTTAAAGAGATAAGGATGAGTTGTAATTAGTTAGCTCATTTAACCGAGTTAAGTCCAGTTAGATTAGTTCAAATATTTTCTCGAACTAATTGTGAGTTCATTTAGTTAATGCATGCATGCATGTAACTGCTACACTTCAGATAACTTAATATTCTCTCATAAATAACTCATGCATGTCAGTTAAATCAGAGACCCAGTTGAGATCAAAGGAAGGGACAGTCTACTATCAGTTGGAGAATTTTTCCTATATAGTAAACTCATCCATGCAGAAGGAATTATCTCCTTCGGGATTGTGCAATTACTACTGAGCCAAGCGAGCAGTGTGACGTGGGAATTCACACAAGTGGAAGCATTGGACCCCAGGAAGAACTTCGCAATGCTTGGAGGGCAAAGGAGAAGGTTTGTGAGAAGCCTTGGATTGTCTATGAGCAGCAGAGGGATTGTACTATGAGCTAGATAGCTTGTGAGCTAAATCTTTGTGTAATCCTGAGATATTTCCACTTGTATGATAATATAGAGATAGAGGCTTTTAGCGTAGGCTTTCCTCAGAGTATTCTTTTGTGTTCATGTGTGATTGCTTTCTCATTCTCAGTTATATGTGTTCTATTTGATCTTTCTCAAAATCGATTAAGCTTCCACAATTTTGTTGTAGAAGTAGATCTTGTATTTTGCTTTAGTACATTACATAGTCTATTGATCTACAGTGGGAATTTCTACATGGTATCAGAGAAAAGGTGATCAAAGTGAAGAACAGTATACAAGAAGGGAGAAGTTGGAAGTTTTGAAGTTCCTGAATATAGAAATCGAGTTCTTATAACATCTCAATTTCACCAATGGCCTTCAGCGGTTTAAGACTCGAGTATGCCCTTGATGGTAGCTCAAATTATATAGCCTGGAAGGATCACATGGAAGCAGTATTAGAGGAAAACAGTCTAAAGGACTTCATTGATCAAGAAGTCCCAAAGGCAACAGCGGCTAATGCTACAGAATTGGTGGAATGGAAGAAATGTGTGGCTAGAGCAAGGAGAATCCTCTTGGAGGGAGTTCGAGACCACATTGTCTCGATCCTCCATGGGAAGGAGACACCATTTTTTATATGGAAAACATTGAAAGATCTATATCAGAACAACAGTGATTAGAGGAAGCTGGCGCTGAAAGACCAGCTTCGAAAAATCAAGTGTGAAAAGGGCAACACGATCTCTACATACTTGAACAAGCTCACCACCTGCAAGGATGAGCTTGGAAGTGTAAGGATCATGATAGTTGATGATGACATGGTGAGCCTTGCTCTCCTTGGTCTTCCTAAGAGCTGGCATAAGCTACCAGACTGGTAAATGGAAGAGAAAAAACCGCCGATTGAATGTTATAAACATTTGGGCACGCAATACCAATCACATATGTCCAAAACCAAGGGCTTCTGAAGTCCCTAAAATGTTGTTTCATACCCTAAGACAAGGTCAGCTGATTACATCATCTCCCAGAAGTTCTCCCTAAAAAACTACTCAGAACTGGTCAAAACTAGACCATACAGATTGCTCAGTGCTAAGGGTACGATGCATCTCACCTACTACATGCAGAAAGTGGGATGCATACTGAAAAACCCTTCTGTAGGGTGTGATGAGCAAGAGTAGACAAATGGCAGAGGAAGTTGGCTAGGTGGAAACCTAGAGAATCTTCTAGAAACTGCCCATTTGACACTTGCCTCTCTGAATTCACCCAGGGATGAGTAAGAGATCATGAAATCTCCAAGTGGAACCAAGAACTATTAGAGATATGACACTAATCAAAATCCCAGAAGCTGACTCACACACCTAAAAACATCTATATATGGATCCCTCATCCTAGAGATCCAGAGGCTGCAATTTTGTATTTTGTAAGGAAGTGCTATTGGTTTCTCTATGCAACATTGTATCGTTGGGTGATGTAAGATTTTCATGAGGTGAAGAGGGCTTTCATGTTGGAAGGATGGTGTTGGGTCAGACCAATGGGTTGTAATCCTCTCTTCTACTACTTTTATCAATAAAACTATTTGAGTTTTCCTCCATATTCTTGTATATCTCTGAATCTTGTATTGATATATGCAATTATATGGTTAATATACATCTGATCCTATATTTTTTATGGTTATAGATCTCTATACTTTCATGGTATTATGCTGCTTTGACTCTACAAGTGCTCTTTGAAGCGAGACAAGTAAGGAAAGAGTGGTGAAACTCTGTCAAAGGAGGGAGGAAACAAGCAAGCAGCCAAGTGAAAGACTGAGGTTGGTACTCTCTACTTCGCTCTCATCTATCTCTCATAGAGGAAAACACAAGTAACTTTAGTTTGTTTGTTTCTAAGATAGCCACCCGTCTTAGTGGGACTAGCAGCTCTGAATGGACACTATTTTTCCCGGTAACAAAATGGCGACTCCACTGGGGAACGAATAGCTTGTTTGCTTGTTTCTATTTGTTTTCTTTATAAACTACAGATGGAGCCTGAAGTTAAGCCAGCTAGCCTTCAAACTGCATTTGCTATGCAAGTGCAAATTAGATCAACGTTGCTTCAGTCAATCTCCAGGTTTGTTTATGAACTGAACAACTGACTTGCAAACATCCTAAGTGCCTTGGTGATAGCTCAAG
Source organism: Pinus taeda (assembly GCA_000404065.3). NCBI lineage: Eukaryota > Viridiplantae > Streptophyta > Pinopsida > Pinales > Pinaceae > Pinus > Pinus taeda. The sequence goes on along the minus strand of APFE031663023.1, from coordinate 159,706 downwards.
TAACCTCATTAGATCAGCCCCTATACTTTGTGTTTACTGCCTATCATTAGTTCAGCGTAAACCCCTGAACTCAGCTGCAAACTGTGAGCAAAAACCAAGCTCAGTCTCATCCCTAGACCATCGCACTGTCTCTCATTGACAGTCTGGATGCATTGCACCTCTCGTGTGTTTTAGGTGAGATGCATCCCTATTTCCCTGTGTTACAGGTGCAATGATCAGATAAGACTGTTTCTACCTCCAGATTTTGGTTTTTTTCTCATTGTCTTCAGCTTTATTCAATAGTTTTGGTGTCTGTGATTAGTATATCACTATTGAAACTCCCTTCCTTTGCATTATTCAGCCTCCATGGATAAAGAATTGTGAATGTTTTTATGTATTTTTCGTCATTTACAGTTCTCCTTTGCAAACAGTAGCTTAATCGAACTATCGTCTTTTGATTTGGAAGTGTCGCAAGTGTCGTTTTCAGTCAAACAAAAAGAGTACTCCTCTTTCTGATAGTCGATTACACTTTTGCCATTGTATTTGATTTGAATTAATAGTATGTCAAGTGTTGAAAGCAATTTTAAATTCAAAATCGCAAAGTGTCGTCTTAGTCCTCCTTTCGTTTTTTGAAAACAAAATTGTTAGTATTGTTGCTTTGAAAGAAAAATAATTCAGATCTGTACTTAGCATTCTTTTCTTCATACACACATTAAGAAAGTGGAAAACAAATACATGCATGTGCATTTGCATTTAGACTGCTTGTTGATATTGATTTAGGAAAAGTGCATCTAGTGTGTGCTCTCTGCTCTATGTTGAAAGAATTTTACTTCTCTTTCCTTAGTAGGATTTTCGTTGCAAAAAGAAGAGTAAACGACTATTTATCATCTTAGATTGCATATTTAGGAATTGTATATCTACATCACGCGGTGAACCTTAAAGGCAAACTTCTTAAGAAAGATCAACTGTAAAATAAATTTCAATGAACATAAAAATGCTTTGGAACCTAACGCACAACATTTAGAAGTCTAGGCTAGAGACATATTCCGGCATCGTAAAGCCTGGTAACTATCGCTTTCATCATAGGTTGGGTGATTCCTCCTCTTTGAGACGACAAGTGCCAATACGGACTTGTGCTCCCATGTACCATCGAGTATATATTGGGAGACCACAATAGGCTATATCCTTTATCCTTAGGAAGCCGTTTCTACCGCCCTATCGATCACAATGCACTGAACACAACATTTAGGAAGATTGACAGTCATACCGTAAAAAGTATTTTGCAGTTTTGCAATTGGTTTGGTAATCCCTCTGTCTAGATTTCCAGAGTAGTCACTTTCGTTCCTTTTTAGACTCCTTAAAAGAAAATGTCCATCTGAGCACTTGTCACTTCAAGCTCATTAAAAATCGAAGGCGACTAGAGTCATATTTATCTTTTTCTCAACTCTTAAAAATTGAAGCAAGTTGTGTCAAAGCGTCATAAAATTTATTTTAATCAGAATAACTTCAATGTTTCCCCATTGGTCTTAGGTTGAGAAAATGGAGTCCACCAATCAAGGATTTCCCCTTGGGGGAAATCCTAGTCCTTTCTCCTCTTGGGGAGATGTTGGTGCACCTCATATGGCCACATTGTCCCTTCCAGGACTGATAATTGACCTGCCGGTATGGATTTTCTCGACCTCTCTCGTTCAAAGCACCGTGATTCCTGATCAATCAAATCAGAAACTAGATGATACTAGAGTTCCTCCCCAACCTTCTACTTCATTTTTTTCTCCCTCTCCTTCTTCCTCTTCGCTTGGTAAAGCAAGTAAAACTAAAAACCAAGTAACTGAGAAGAAGAAGAAAGAGAAGGAGAAGAAGAAGAAGAAGCCAATGGAAAAAGGGGGCAACCATGCATCATCTGGTGAAAATCCACACACTGCACCTTCCAAACCTAAATCTCCATGTGTCATTTGCAAAGGACACCATTATCATCGAGATTTTCCTTGCATCCCATAGATCTTAAGGGACGACTCTCCCCGCTTGCACAATCAGGTGTCATCAACCTCTAATGATCATGTTGAGCGTACACTGTCGACTAGTGAAAATGAAGTCAATGGACAGAAAGGAAGATCTAAATTTCCTTGCAGACTGTGTGAAGGCGATCATGCCCTCCACCATTGTCCCTTCTTAGATGAAGCTAAAAGAGTCTTGGATAACCGTCCTGCATCACCGCAGCGACTTCCTCCTGGATACAAGAAACTCTTGTCTAGTCCATCGCTAGTTGAAAATCTGACTGGCACACCTTCATTGCCAGTCGAAGCACCTATCATTGAAGATAAACCCTCTGAGTCCACCCCAAACCAAAGTCAACAGGTCGAGATGGCAGTCGACCCAGCCTTGTCTTCAGAAGGTCCACCTTCAGATGATACGGTCACCAAAGAGAATGAGGACGACACCATTCAAATTCTTTTTGTTAACACAGAATCCGATGAACATGGGGGCAATCTACCCATTCCTTTACCAAAGGAAGGAAGTTCACCAGAGATTTATCCAGCCATTTATTCGGTCCCACCTCCAAGCAATCTAGTCATTTCCTTCGAATGGAATCTACTAGGCAGACCTCGCCTACCATCTAATGTACCATTCTGAATCATAGTACAAGCTTACATAATGATCATGGTTGGTACTATTATAGATGAAGGGGCTTCTGTGTGTATCCTTTCCACAACTATTTGGAAAGCGCTTGGTTCGCCATCGCTTCTGCTTGAGATTCGAAATCTGACACGCTTCAACAAAGGAACTAGTCGACTGTTAGGGATCCTTCCAAATTTACCTATAACTTTGAGAAGGAAAATCGTTCATATAAACGTGATGGTAGTCAAAGGACCTTTAGATTACAATATACTCCTTGGGCGTGACTACATTTATAGCATGGGAGCTATTGTTTCCTCGCTCTTTCGAGTGATGTATTTTCCGCATGAAGGCAGAATGGTCCAGCTCATAGACCAGCTTTCATTCCCCGGTTCACACGTAGCAAATAGTCAAATGCCATCCCTAACTGGTCTTTTTGCACAAGGAATGTCTCATCAATCTCTATTCTATCCACCTGATGAGCGCGAGTGATTCGGTGATTGTGACTGAAACCCAGGGGGCATGCACCCTGGTCTGCTTCGATAGGAAAACTTTAGGTATAGGGTAGGTTTCCGTAGAGGATATATGACTAGTCTGACACACCCATCCATTTAGGAAAATGGGATTAGATTGGAATAATATTACCTCATCGGAGTTATGTGAGTGGAGGCGACGCACCATTTACCTTTGTCTATTTCGATGGAAATCACCAAGGAAGTGTTTTGTCTGCGAGGCGGATGGAGCAATCTTGCAAATGTGAGAACTTTCATATGGTAACCTAGAAACTCTACTTTTCTTTATACCTGGGGACATGAAAACCTTTTGTACGCAAGTGAAAATCGATCAGCGTAACTCTAACCCCGTAGTTTTTACTAACTTCAACTGCTTAAGTTAAGTGATTGGTCTGATCAACCATTCACCTTTGTCAGGACCAATAGAAACAACAAAGTAAAGGATATTTTTCTCACCAAGAAGCTATCCTACCTAACCTTAGTAGTTCTTTAACCCCTAGGACAGTAGTTGCTCATTCCTAGCTTGCATGCAAAAGGCTCCGGAGCAAAGTTGTGCAGGGGGCAAGCTCCCTAAAAAATGAACCTACAGATGAGACATCCTTATTATACGACTGGAACGAGCAGTTTTACATGAAGTTCAAGCTCATTAAAAAATAAACCTAGCAATGAGCATATGTTCCACCAGAGTTTAAGCTCATTAAAAAATGAACCCACCTTTGGTAAATAACCATTGTGATCGCATAATTATCAACTTTCGAACCTTGGTCGTGTTCTTACCATCACCTCGACTATTTTTTAGCCGATCATACGCTTCCATTTTATTGTTTACCCCTTTTTGAGGAACAGCTGCGACGAGTGATTCTATTAGCCACCTTCTTTACACTGTCATGATTGAAAAGTTCCAAACCTTACCTGGAACCAGCTGCTATCCAAAAACATCACTCGTTCCTCAGAAAACAAGTCTCCTTTAAGCTCGTTTCATCTGACTCGTAAAATATGAAAATATTGCAAAGCAATTGGCCTCTCCAACTCGTTAAAGTGATTGGAAGTGCCATCCCTCCTCTAGACTTTAATCTTTTCAGACTTGATGGATTATTACACAAAAAATCGAGCGTTTGTCTTGTTCGGCTCATTAAAACTATCGAAAAGTCATCCCTTTCGTATTGTTTTATACTTTTTTGGACTTAAGGGATTATATTACGAAAAAGGAATACTGGATTTTCCATCCCATTTCTTTTTAGACTCTCTAAAATTGAAAAGTACCGAGTTATTTTTGTCGTTGAACTTGTTAAAACAATAGAGACAAACTTGTCCATGTAGACAAGAAAAAGTTTCATTATCACTAGGCTCGTTAAAACATAGCGACGGGTTTTCCCGAAGGGAAAATTATAAAACAAGCATATGTTATCCTCCTCAAGCTTGACAAAAATAAAGAGGTACTGGTCAGAAATGACTGGGGAAAATTGGGAAGAAAACTTGAAGAAACTTTATTGGTAGCAGGTCACTCTTGAACATGACACTTTCACTCCATCACCATGATTGAGTCGAGTTGGGTTATTCCCTTCACCGGTCATATCACCATTGGTCCTCCGTACCATCCATTTTTGGAGTTAACGCTACCAATCCATTTCAGTGTCACCAATATGTTCAAGAGAAGTCGCTCAGAGAATTCACCAACCCAGCTTGTGTCTCATCCACTGTTGATCTGAACTTGAAACTACTTGAAAAAGGTTTGCAAGGTATTCAATTCAGTAGTAAACATGTGTAAAAGATTCCCATGTCTTGCAGTAAAGAAACAAATTAAATTTTCAGTTGTTCATGATCCATTCAAGCATAGCAGAATTATTTCCTTTTACTGTTTAACACATCAAAACGAATTTGTTCTACAAAATAAATCAACCACAGATGAAAAAGAAGTTGATGAAGCAGTTCACCCCTCCTGGGCTACGTCTGCTGGGTCCAAGGCCCCCAAATGGGTCAGTCCTCGTTTTAATTAAATGCTCAAAATAAATTTACAGCTGAATAGAAGTCTCTACAGGTGAAATAGAATGTAAAATTGGATTCAAAACACATGAATCCTTCAGGATTGACTGCTGGTTCACCTCCAATGGATACCTGCAACCTGAAACAGTTCTCACAATACTGGGCCCTAGTGGCTCCTAG